>JAWWES010000035.1:3436084-3456564 GCA_035583135.1 Lophotriccus pileatus | reverse complement strand
TATTATGAAAACTTCAGCTTTGGTTCACTAGGACTGCCTTTCAAATCAATTCCTGATTTTGACAGGCTTCCCTGAAAGTAACAACAGAATCCCAAGGTTGTTACTTCTGCTGGGTGGGGCTACAAATGAAATACTTGACCAAGTCATTTGAAAGCACACTCAGAAGAGAAACCTGGGCAAAATATCACGGTAAGTTCCCTCCTGTAGGTAAATTCCCCTCTGTCTGTGTAGAAGGCTCTGTAAATCCCTCCCCTCAGCACACAAGGTCAAGATCTCTGAATGCTGGAGCTGTGTGTTACGAGAATTGGCACAATATCGTGCAACCATCCAGGCCTGAAGGAAAACCTTTTGTTCCATCCTACCCAGAGGACTTTCACACTGTACAGGTACCTGTCACTGAGCAAGGCACAATCCTTAGGTCAGCACAGACACCAGAAACCCAGTCTGGCAAAATAACAAGTGTTCATTTAACTGGTTTTGTTGTCAACTTCCCCTCCCTTAGGTTCATGGGTAGGCTGACTGCACTCCAAGCTGACCAGCACCTGCCTAAGTGCATTTAATAGATGTCATGTTATGCCACAGGAACACCTATCAAATGTCGGTTCATCACATTTTTATGCAAAATGACCCTTCTGTCACTCAAATCTGGGCTCCTTTGCAGAAGTTTTATCCCTAGAGGAAAAAAAAAATGCCATCAATACCTCACAGCATCTAATAAGTGTCCTATTGGTTTGAATATCCAAAATAACTATTGAAAACTGTAAACAATGACTTACAGTGCCAGTATTGCAATGTGTTATCACACCTTCTGACAAAGAAAAGCATTTACTAACACACTTTCAGGAGAACAATCTGTTTACCACAGATTTTTTTTCCTGTGTTTTCTTTGTATGCTTAAATACTACTTGTTTTGCTTTGCCAACTAAACACAGTAAGAGTTCGGTGTTTATACAAAGAACACTGGAATGTCAGGTGCTTATTTAATTGCTTTTGTAGCCAATTTCCTTGCCCCTCAAGGCTCATTAGTCAGTCATCTAATCATTCCATGCAATAATGCATCCTCTGTGTTTCCTCCTTGAGTTCAGGAATATATCTTCATCTGTGTTCCCAACAGTGGTGTCCTTCAGCCACAACCTTTCTGAGGGCTTTTTGACTGGTTGCCAACGTTACTGTCTGTTCCACATGGAGGTGGATTTCCCCAACATCTATTAATTCTGCTCTACCATATACTTAGCCATCTGGACAACAAGGTAATAGGGAAAGACTGCTGTTTCACGAAAAATCTCTATGACTTTTCAGGTAATGGGTCTGTTGCACCTGTCCACCCCCGTGCTCTACAAGGATGCCAGAAAGCAGCGACAGGATGCTGCTGTGCCCCCTTCCACACGCCTGCAGTTCGCATGGGGCTGTAGGAAGGAATGTGGGAAGGAGGTGGAAAAGCAAGATGGTAAGTCCTGGAGTGGCTGTGAGTTTTGGAGTACCACAGAGCTGTGCAGAAAGCTGCACCTGAACTCCCAGTAAGAGGGGTCAATACTAGGTCCAGTCCTTGTTAACACCTTCATTGGTGGGGTCATGATGGGCACAGGGTGACCTCAGCAATCCTGCTGATGACAAAAAACTGGGAGAACTGGCTGATACCCCCGAGGGTTGTGCTGCCACCCCGAGGGACCCTGACAGGCTGGTGGAATGGGCTGACAGAAGTGCAAAGCCCCACACCTGGGAGGAACAACCCCACACCCCAATAAGGGGCAGGACCCAACGGGGTGGAAAGCAGCTCTGCTGAAAAGGCCCTGGGGTGCTGGGGGCACCAGTGCCCAGCAGAGAAGGATCAGAGTACCCTGGAGTGCTGCCACCAGGCTCAGGGAAGATCCTTCTCACCTCCTCAGCACAGGTGAGGCCACACCTGGGGTGCTGTGTCCAGTTGTGACCTCCCCAGTACAAGAGAGCCACGGCACGGCTGGAGAGCCCAGGAGAGGGCTACTTGGACAGAGAAGGTGCCTGGAGCATCTCTCAAATGAGGGAAGGCTGGGAGAGTTGGGAGTGCTGAGCCTGGAGAAGAGAAGGATCAGGGGGAGCCTCAGCAATGTGTACAAATATCTGAAGGCAGAGTAAACAGACGAGCCAGGCAGGCTCTTTGCAGTGGTGCCCGGTGACAGGACCACAGGCAGTGTGCGCAAACTGACACACAGGAGGCTCCCTCTGAACATCAGGAAACACCTTCCCACTGTGAGGCTTTAGGGTTGGACTCAGATGACCTCCAAAGGTCCCTTTCCACCTACATCACTCTCTGATTCATTTCAATCTATGCTGTATGAAAACACACACTCAACTCCCCCAACACAAAACCAAAATAACCGAGCAAAAAAACACGCCCAGAAGAAAATTAATAATTTGCTGCCCAAAATAAATAGTAGACACTTGTGAATGGCAAAGCCAGCAGGCAAATTCTATTTTGAAAGCTGAGTTTCCATTCAGTTAACCAGCTGACTGAGAATTCTTTGGAATCCAGTTTCCAAAGAAACTGGCAATGTTTCACTACATTAATACAGCAGTAAGGAAATGCTTATTTATTTATTTAGCATTTAAAACATCAACAAATATTTAGGTGGAGTTACTATAAACATTCAATAGCTAAACACTGAGGAACTGCTTCTGCTCCTGTTTGCACAGACAGTGTCCAGCTGACAACACACTATCAAGAATATGTGTTTCTTCTTCTAGGGGTGGGAAGGAAGGAAAAATGAGAGAAATTGGCTTTTCCTGAATAGAATTCTGCAGAACTGTGACTGGAAAAGCAGCCCATCTGTATCTACTGGGAGTGAGACCCCCCCCCCCCAATGTCATGCAGAGCAGTGCAGATATTCCAGCTGCTTCACTCTGCTCTTCATTCCTGCACACACAGAGCAACAAAACTCAATTTGAGAGTTTACTAAACACTGGGGTTTAAATCCACAGCAGAGAGGAAATAAGGACAATGGGAGCAATGCAAGTAATCTACACACAGGCATAGAATTCCTGAGAAATACAATTTTGGATACAAAATTGTGTAGAACTCTCCCCATAATGGAAAAGTCGTCTGGATTGAAGTGCTTTGGAATAATTATAACATAAAATGAAAAGCTTCTTGATGCATTGTATTACTTGAGTTGGAGTAATTCTCTTGAGTTTCTATTTTTAAATCATGATAGTGTGTTAATGAAACTTTCCAAGGAAACTTCAACTACAGACAGGTGAAACAAATTGCTGCTAACCCCTTCACAGCTGCAGCTGAAAGTCACCATGAAAGGAGTATTAAATGGGTATCAATTTCACAGGGAAGAAAACTAATGATTCAAATTTAGGGTTATATTCAGTTTGTATGAATATAATTTGCACAGCAGAGTAAAAACCTATTTCAGAAGCCCAAAATCCAAAGAGCTTATCATAAAATCTCAAATTATTTCCTCCTCAATGTATAAAGTGCATATCTATAATAAATATGTAAGTAAATATAAATAAATAAGCTTTTTTTCTTTAACTGCTCCCTTTATAGACTTAAGGCTATTTTTTGGTCCATTACGAGAAAGAACATTTCCAATCTTGTTTCAGATCGTAGAGGTTACTCTAAAAGGGAAGAAACAGGCATTTTGAATATCGAGCTCATCTCCTGGGGTGCTCACACTGCTGTCTGCAGCCACTAAATGCAAACCTGAGCATCCTGAGCCCTGTGCAAAGCAGACTATCACTGCTGCCAGACCCCGAGGACGCTCTGGCTCATTCCCAGTTCAGCAGCCTCCCTGCTCAGCAGTGCACAGCCCTGCTCTCCACTAACACACATCCCAGTTCTAGGTCAGTTTGCTGACTTTTGGAGCCTCACATAATGGATCCGGATTCACCCCTCTTGCCAGGAGTCAGACCACACACCCCCAATAAATTCCACTGCAGGGCTTTGCTCGCCGGTTAAACTGTGCCCCCAGAAAGTTACGCAGAACTGAACCTTCACAGAAAGGGCTGACAGAAAACCCAGTAACAACCAAACTACCTTCTCCAGCCTTGCCTGGTGATTTCTAAAAACAGGTAAATCCCATCAACAGATGAAACAAAAGAGTAAGAGCACTTTTTTGCCTTTCCCCACAGGGAGGGCATACAGTCCCCTGTGCAGCAACAAGGTCCATAGAACTTCACAATTAACTTGTTTTAACGAAGCAAGTTCCTATCCGTTTTTATAGTGTCCTTATATACACCATCATTTCTGGTTCAGTCACAACCCTGATGAGACATATTCTGAACAAGAGAGCCTAACTTCCATCCAACAGACTAAAATCATGTTACTGAAATATTCAGAAGCCTTTGCTCTCACCCTTCTTTCACCTTATTAAGGGTAAATCATTCTAATACCAACAGCAGCTAGAAATACCTCTGTATTTTTCAATATACTTCCACCACACCAGCATGCCTATCAAACTGGGCAAAATAAGCCTGTCTCAGGATGGTGCTTTACAAGTTGGGCAGCTGAGCAGCTCCTGCAGCCTTGGCAGATACTCTGTTATGGAACCAACCAACCCCCAAACTGCTGGAGCAGAGAGAGCCAGGCCTTTGCACAGGGTACCACTGGGTGAAACCTCCAAGGAATACTGGGCTTGAATGCAATAGGCTTGTTGAGTGCACTCTTCTGACATGAGTAAACACCAAGCTTACAGGTCCAGCTCCAGAAGATTTGTTTCCAGCTTGCTACCCAAGATCTCTACCTTTTCAGCACCATTCCATCAGGGTTCCACAGGTCCAGTCTTGAACCTGTTTTTCTCTTAAGGAGAGCCCCTCCATGGGCACAGACTTCTGATACGCATTAGCCTTCAAACAATTTTTTTTTCTTCTCTGGGAATTCATAACTTACTCTCTCCCCCTCCTTTTCGTTAAGTGAGGCTTGAGCATCAAAAATTAATTCAAAAAGTAAGAGCAATTTACTGCAGATAGTGAAGAGCCCAACACACAAAGTTAAAAACACTTCATAGCGCTGCCTAAACCTTGAAAAACCAGGATTTGCCAACAGCTAAGGCAGAAATCATCCCTTGTTTCCCACTACAAAACCCTGAGCAGGAGAAAACTAAAAAGTGTCACGTGCTTGTATCTTAAATCAGCAGCTGCTCACAGACATCCCTGCAGGTGTTTAACTATTGAAATCTCACATTAAAAACAGCAGCTTGTTTGCATCTGGACTGAACACACCTCAGGTCTGTGCTCAGGATGGAGTACACCAGTCAGTAAACAGTGTTTTCCTACTTCCCTCAAAACCAGAGGAGTCATCCTAAAGAACACAGGAAAGCGTGGCAGAGCTGAGATCCTTGAGCCTAACACAGCTCAGCAGTGACCAGAGGGCAAAAAAAAATGAAAATAAGAGATAATTTTCTCCTACACGACACTGGTGGCCGGCAGGGCACCCTCAAAGAAAGTCTGCCCTTAATTAGAAACAAAAGCAGACATTTTCAACATCTGTTGCAATCCCTGTGTCCAGGTGGGACTGGACAGAACCACAAAGGGTTAGAAACAGGAGCAGGACTCCGAGTCGAACTGTGAATTCCCATTCAAGTGAATAATTATAACAGCAAATGAAAAGCTTCTTGATGCATTATATTACTTGAGTTGGAGTGATTCCACTGAGCTTCAACTTTTAAATCGTGACAGTGTGTTTACAAAACTTTCCAAGGAAACTTTCAACTGCTGGCAGAAACTTCAACAAACTGCAGCCAACAGCCCCCTCTTACCTCCACCACTGCCCAGTCTGTAACAAAGTTCCTTCCCAGGCCATTTGGCACTTGGACACAGTTCCCTGAGCCACAGAGCCGTCTGCTCCACGGCTTTTGGCATCAAGTCCGCTCGTGAACAGTCAGAGACTCTGCTTTTGGGGAAGTTTGTCATACCACCCATACAGGAGAACTCATATTTCAGCATGCAGAGATCTGACTACACTCATAAACCCTGCCTCTCTTTTTGTTTCAATAAACAGTCTACAGAACAATCTATTTCTAGAAATGTTTTCAACATAATGGGAAAAGATCTCTAACAAATTGCAAAAGAACGAATTTAAATGCATTTGAGGGCATATGTTAGCTGCACCTCTTGTTTTTTTCCAAGGGTGCATAAAATACCACTACAAATCTCTTTCTGAAGAGTTTCATAGACTTTTGTGAAGCTACAAAGTCAAAATTAATGAAGTTGAGGTCATTGGATCTATTACATATTTGAAATTTGAAGCTGTATTAATTTTTTGTAGTGTGGTTGACCATATCCATCTAGACTTACACAAACTTCCAATGACTTAAAATGTTTTATAGTTTATTTTAGAGCTTAGATTTATATAACATACTAAGTTTTGAGAAATGAGAATGGGTAATTATTATAACACTTGACATTTTTCTGAACATTTCAAGGCTTAAGTTCATTTGTAATCTGCAGCCACCACCTACATGTATTTAAGTGGTTGGGGTACTGAACATTTGTCTGTGCAACACCTAAAATTATCTAGACCAGTATCTATCATGATCTAGAACAGCATCTTCTTATCTAATCCACGTACAAATGCAGAACTGAAGTAATTGTAAATATGTGTAAGAATACCAAAACTAATTCAAAGCTATTTCAACATCTGTGATCTTTATTATTCTAAGAGCTTATCTGAAAGAGTAAGTATGGTTGAGTTTTGTGCTTCCATTTTTAAATAGTTTTCCCATGAATCTCTTCCAGAAAGTACAAATACACTCACACAGGAAAGTGTAAATTCCAATCCAATTAAAGTTGTATCCAAAGCAAATGTATAACTGAAGTTTGAAAAGTTGTAAGATCATTGTTAAGAAGTAACTGATCAAAATGAATTTCAAGATTTATTGTATTACTTCCTCACTACCTTGACAACATTTTTGATGAGAACCTGATTTTCAGGAGTCCAAGGTGCAATAGCACTGCCAGCTACACAGGGAAATTAATTACATGTATATTTTGCAGGTTTTCAAAAGGCACACTCAGGAGGCTGCTAATAAGAGTCAGCCATTAGAAAGTGCTTTCACTGCCACGGAAGGAAAGGTGTCAAAACAATACACAATATTGCTTCTTATTTTTTTACTCAGTGGTGGAAAAATACATTTTTGCTTTTTATTGTCACTACAAAAAGATAAGATAAATACATTTTCAAACATTGCACATGCAGACCATCATGTATCTATATTTGCCTTTTTCCCCCCCATCCTAAAATGACAAAAGACAACTGTAATTTTCTGATTTCTTTCATTCAGCTCCAGGAGAACAAGCCAAACCCTGAATTAAATTACATTAGTGTATTATGAAAAAAAAAAAAAAGTTGCTCAGGACTAATTTAAGAATGATATTTAACAGGATTTGGGATGTTTGTCAGCATCTCTAGAAACTGCATTAAGGGCAAATGCAATAAAACCACTCTTTGAAAATGAAATAGCCTCATTTCCAGACTACAACCTCAGCAATGCTGTATTTTTTTGTACTCCAGGGGTATCTTTCTCATCTGCTTTGCCTTCCTTGATTCTCGTTTTGCCTTCCTTGATTCTCGTTTGCATGATCTGAAAAATCACACAAACAGTCCAAGATGCGGAAAAGCAATGAATAAGTCACAATAAATAGGTCCTGCACGCAAAACTAACACTTTAAGGTGACAGAGCTTGAAAAGAGACTTGAAGAAAGAGAAAACGTAAAATAAATTTCTGCTTGGAAATGTAACTGCAAACCCTGAAGTGACAGCTACAGTATTGACAAAAAAACCCCACACTGGGCCAAAACGGGCATCAGGTCCCCAACAGAAGCTGAGGCAAAGGGCCTTTTGCCTTCAGACAGGATTCTTGCTGCTTCCTTCAGCACCAAACACGCTGAGGCCCCAAGTGCTTCAGGTGAGGGAGGCTGAAAATCCTGGGGTTTTGCCCTGCTGGGGGTGGAGGGGCTGGCGGGGGTGCTCAGTGCTCACAGCCATCAGACTGACAATGAAGTGTAAGTTTTATGTTGGGAGGAAGCGAGGTATCCCCTGTGAGGTGCAGAATCTCCCTGCACAGAGAGACAGTTCTGCTACACACAGGGAGGGAAACAAGCACAGGGAGGGAAACAACCCCAACAGCACTGGGAGTTCCTGCGCGCTCCCTGTGCTGGCCGTGGAACACAACCCAGGCGGGGACGCGCTCTGGATTACCTGTCAGCAGGCTGGGACTGCCTGCACAGGGGTACAGCTTCCAGCTGTTCATACACACCTTGGGAAAGCACCATCTGCCCAAAAGTGCAGCCTGGCAGCTCGCCAGCGTGTTTAAGTCACTGCTTTAAAAACCCAGGTCAGCTCAGCGTGCTGAGGACCCCAGACCAGGAATTCTGTATCCCTCCACACCCTGTGGCATCAGTCTGCACCTTCAGAGAAGGGAAAGGCTTCTCCACGGTGTCATAACGGTATTGATTTTTGAAATGCAAGGAAGACAAGAAACAGCTCCTCTGGTTTTTATTACCATGTATAAACAGTGACAAAATAATCTCCAAATTAGAGAGACACATTTGATTAGACACAGCAGAGTTCAAACATACTCACTGGCTACACAAACAGAGAGAGCTGTGCCAGCATTTTCAAAATGCCTCACACTATAGGAGGAAAATCTATACAGAGAAATAAAAAACTCTATTAGAAACTAAGGCATTCTGCTATCCAGAACATCCCCATTAGCAAAGGATTTTAACCTACATTCTGAGAAGGTATGTACAGTGAAAGCCAGTGTGTACAGGGATGTCATGCCAGCCTAGATCTAGAAAACAGAGAGAAAAAAAAACTCTTTTCAATAAAATACTTGCATTAAACAGATCTGCATTAACATAGTGTTACAACACTTACTATTTCTATATTGTTTAATTCATGGAAAATTAGTGTTTAAAAACAAAAGGGCTATATGACAAGAGCATACTGACATCTGCTGGCTTCTGTAAATGCATCTCTCTCAAGATTAGGATTTAACACCCTCAACATTTTTTTTTCTTACCTAATGGGGCTGCAGACAAATTTACATTGTCCATATCTGAATATGACAAATTAAAATAGTATTCTGTACTTCCAAATGTTGAAGTGTCCATGACATTCTGCAGCTAAACAATCTGCACAACTACACTTCTCTTCCATATTTGACTTTTAAAGTATCACAGGAAATTACTTTTGCCTAATTTGTATAAAAAACCCCAGTGATAGGAAAGACAATTTACATTCAAATAATTATTCCCTTAATTTCTTTGCCAAAAAAAGGCTAGTACTTCCAATTTACTACCGAAAGATGTAAGTATGGCTGTCACTCAGGCCAGGATCATAATGGCACATATTATTTCACAGTAATAGTTATCCAATTAAAAAAACAGATTTTATTTGCATTAGTACCATGGCAAAAGGATACACATAAAGATAACACAGTGATCACCAAGCACGCCACAGATTGAAAACAGTACCTAAACACACCAGAGAAGATCCATTATCTCTTATCATTCAACACAATCAACACAGGCATTTTGATAACCACAGTATAGTCCCAAACACTGAACGGCTTTCAAACCTACAGCCTGCAAGTCAGAAATTCTAGTTAATGCACATAGTTCCTAAAGAAGCTCTAACCTGGCATCCTTGTGAATATGGAATATTCTGTAAATCTCCATGCACTTCTAAATTTATTATCTGAAGTGTCTGATAAATTCATTTAATGGTTGCTGTAGGAACCCTAGCTTAGCATTTCCTCCCTCGTGTGTGCTGTAACACAAAGATATGGTTGATAATTTAAACACAAAATAGAAGAAATTCAAGATCATAGTTCATAGTGTCAGCAACTCAGATGTGTTGCACTTAGATACTGAGGCATAAATTTAGTATTAGAAACAGTGATGCAAATCATTAAACATGAACAGTTGCCAAGCTGTGCTTAGTGCAAATCACAAATACCTGCCTCGATATTTCTGCATTTCCAAATCAACTGTCAGCTGCAAGGTCAATTCCTTTTATCAGCTCATTAGCTAAACACATTTCATAGATGTGAAAGGATAAATGAAAACCACAAATTCACCTTTCTAATGTGTTATTTGAGTCTATTTTTACTGTGTGCACTTGTGTATTTCACTGAATGCACTAACCAGCACCTTTATTTCTTGGACCAGACACACGAGGAGAACTGACAGGAGTTTTTGAACATGAAAAAATTCACAGCTCTTTTCCTGGCAAATGTTTAACTGAAACCCTTCCAGCCCACTAGGAAAGGAGATGAATATGCAGTTCTGCCATGAAGGAGGAGAAGCAGGAGCAGCTTGTCTGGCTCAGTTGTATGTCTCGGCCATTTAGCAGTGGTTCATGTGCCTGCTGCTCTGAGGAAGGGGCAGCACACCAACCTCTGAAGCAAAACAAAGAGTAGACAGGGATGGAGAGTCCAGCTCACTGACAGCTTCCCAGGAGCCTGCCAGGGAACAGAGAACCCCAACAGCAGAGCCACGGTGTTTATGCCCCACGCAGCACCAGCACAAGAGCAAGGAATGCACAAACACCTCACAAGGACCCAACTACTCACAGACTCCGTAGCTGACAGTATCCCAGTCCCGGATTCTGTTACCAGAAGAAGCACACAGGCCATCCCATGACGTCAGTCTTGTCACCACTCTGTCTACCTTTCCTAGGTGGCACACTCCCCCAGGAAGGACCACCCCTCCTGAGGTGTCAAACAGCACGAGCACCGTGCTTTAGCATTCATTTGGAATTCCCTTTCAATTTCCTCGTTTGAGTCAGTTTATTAAATTATTTAAAACTTCTTATATATTAAACATCAGCAGAAAAAATTCTTTAAAAGAAAAGAAAAGGAAGGGGAATTTGTTAACACCCTAAGAGCTTCCTACTCTTTAAAAGGTGATTCCAGATTCCTAAATTCCACAGCTGACAAGAGCCAGCCTTCCAGCAGAGTGAGAGGAAAAGCACATCCCCTTGGAGGTCCCCAAAGCCAGTCTTTGACTACGGGATCACTGCCAATCCAGCACGTGCTACTGCCCCAGTCACTGCAAAAAATATCAGGCCTGAGGCGTTAAAACCCCCCCAAAAAATCAAAACCAGCTTTCCTCTTAGCAATGCAGAGAACTAGAAGTGCAATGACCCTCAAAGGTGCAAGCTCCACTATGAGCAGCTCCAGTGGGTACTGGCAAAACTAACAAGGCAGGTAAAAAGAAGGGCCCAAATGATACAAGATTAAAGGACACCAAAAGTGGTTTACAATGGGAGAAGGTCTGTAGCCTTTTGGACTCAATTTGGAGACCTCCAAAGAACATGAAACTTGAGACTCAACTACTAAATAGCAAAGTAAGCAGCAAATGCAGTACAAGGTGTTGGTACAAGATAACTCAGAGTCATTTGCTGTGGCCACGTGGAACATGCATTGCATGAGAATGTGCTTCTTAAAAGACAACAATACTGAGATCTAATAATGTGACAGGTGCAGAGCCTGATTTACACACATGTACAGCAATAAAGCAGCCAATTTACTGCCTAAAATTTACCTCAACTAATAAAGGTGCCTCCACTTACACAACTAATAGAGCATCCCTTTACAGGCAAAGTGTAAATCTCTCACAGCAAAGCACAGGCAGGTGCTGAAATTTGATTTTGGCAGCCAAAAGTCTGAAATCTGGAAGGGTCCATTTCTACTTCACTTGCATTTATTCCTTCCTTGTGAACAGTAAGGTCAGGTACCATGGAAGTTCATAACAAAACTCTTCCAGACATTATTCAATCTAATTTGCACCTTAATCAACTCTTGAGCAACTTGAAATATATTTCCTACCCACAGAAAACTTTAATAAATAAATATTTTTTCCCACATTAGAAATTCATGTCCAATCTTTTTGCTACTTGCACAATCAGTGACAAAATATTTAATGGCTCCAGCAGGGAGGCAATTTTTACAATTGTCAAACTCACTATCTGCTAGAAATACATAAATTAGACATTTGGATTCACATTTTAGTCTGCTTCTTTGTAACTGCACACATGGAAAGAGAAGAAGAGTCTGTGTTACTTTTGACAAAGGAAACTCCCTAATTTTCCTTTATTTTGCCTGCTTGCAAAGCTTTAACACAAAGAACCATTACATTGACTATTAGATATATTGTATAAAAATTGCATCTGTTTTAAGGCATGTTTATAAAGCAACACTGACATGAAGAATTATTCATGCTCTATTGTTGTTTTATTCAACAACACAAAACCCCCCAAACACAACAGTTAAAAGAAGTCCACAACAAACTCCCCCACGGGAACCTCTCAGGCAAACATGTCAATCAGACATGAGCTGCAGCTCCTGACATAGACCCTGACAGGACCAGCTCAGCTTTAACTCTGGGGTCACCCCTGTGGAACAAATTTGCAATTCCAGCCCAGGTTATTGGGCTGATTGGAGCCAAGGTGCTGGTACCTGCACCATTAACTCTGGAGAGAGGGGATTTTTACCTATTTATATTTACTGTAGTATTGTATCTTCCTAAATTTGATCACCTTCATTGTTTGTGGTTTAAAATGGTTTTTAATTATTTCTCTTCATTAAAGACAGGGGGTTTGTCCAGTACTCAGAGACGGTATCATGAACCCACTGTCATTTTCAGTTGCCTCCAGGAGACCCCACCAATCCTGCAGAACCCTTTATATCACAGCACCAAGACTTAGTTGTGATACACGTTTGGATGCATTACAGGAAAAAAAAAAAAACCTTCACATTTAGAACATAATAAAATATTTAGGATTCTACATAGACAAGTTTGTACATAATGAGATTTCAAGCAACGCTCGAGTCCGTTTTAAAATCCACTCAGGTTCTAACAAACACACATATCTTTAAAAAGGCAGTTCTCTGGCTGCAATGAAACAGCAGTTTGAGTCAATTCAGAGCCAGGAACACAACCACGAGCACTGAAACAATGGGAATGGCAAAAGCAATGTAACCACATTAAAAGTGAAACACATAACAAGTGCTACCACCAGAAGTTGATTAACACTCTCCTGCAGTGAAGTGGCCAATTGCTGAAAACAAAACTATGCCCAAGATGTATAAAGGGGCCAAAGCTCTTGACTGCATCATTCTGCCCGTTTGAGCCGATGTGTCCCAACAAGAACTGATTAATCAGGGGGTTCATTGGATACGACACTTCCCAGAGTGAGGATGAAAGACCAGATCAGCACCAAAACCGACTGATTTGAAGGCATTTTACAGTGGGAGGAGTCAAAGAGGGCTTTGGTGTCAAAGATGTGATTTTAGCATAAGGCTTTTACAAAGCAAAAGGATCTGTTTGTGCACTGGACCTGAGAGTGCTCCTGCACCAGGAGACAAGTAAGTCCTACCCTGCCCCATCTCTCAGCTGGGCTTTATGGCTGATTCTTCCCACAGTGCCATAAGCTCCTTAATAATCAGTTACAGCCAGAGGTGCAGAACTGAAAGGAAGTGAAAGCAACGTTGTAAAATAGAAATAAGGAGACAAAAGCATCCATCCAAACCCCACGGGCTGGTATCAGGCACTGGAAAACAATAACAATTAAATCATCTGTTTTTAAGCACTGAGGACGTTCACAGTAAAGCAAGTGTGTCAAACATGCAATATGGACAATTTTGGTATTTGGCAAGAGTTCAACACTTGTAATGACCAGGGCAAACCCAATCGGCCTCCTGTGGAGGCAGCTGCAGACTAACACACCATCACGATGGCAACAGAGAAGAGGTCATCACGGAGAGAAGGAGCCATTTGGAGAGTGTCCTAAATTAAGTAGTGGGAAAAGGGTCTAATATCACAGAAAGATCAGGAGGATATCTAGATCCATTCATCTTCCTGCTGGGCCACTCTGTGTGGCTCAATTCAAACTGCACTCTGGGACTTCCTTAGCATTTATATTGTTGCAGACTCAAAATGGTATCACCATGTGGTAGATGACATTTTAGGTAGCTCATCTTCGATGTTGGAGGAAAGGACATTTAAGTAACTACTCACATAAACAGTGGACTCCCTGCAGGGGAGTGACACTTTATTTTTTATTTTTTTTTAATCCTAGAGCTTCACTGTAGAGTTTCATTGTAACAAAAGATGGAGTGTCATATTATTCCCTGAGACACTGATCAGAGAACCACCCAGCAGCAGGGCTTGAAACCGGTGCTTCAATAGCCTTCCCCCAAAAAGTAGCAGGACTGTAAACTCTGTGGTCAAGAACAACACAGACTATGTTACATACCAAGGAATTTGTTACAGAATTACATAAATTTGCACATAAAACGTTACTCTAAAAGCAGCGTTTAAGACTATATTCTATATTTTCATACAAGGGCTGTTTACAGGTTCTTTATTTACTCTCAAAATAATTTGCTCAACAAAATATCTCCGCAATATTGCATAATCCTTCATTTAGGAAAAAATGCTAGCTATGAAAAAGGCAAAGATAGCAATATTGGCTCTGACAGAGACTAGCAAGACTTTTTCCTAGATCAGTGCCATTAAACATTGTTTAATTTCTCCCTCCTCAAACTATAAATTATCAATCCTCTACAACAACGTGAAAAACTCAGACATCCAAGACCAAAACAATTAAACATTTAACAAAACAAATTTGAAGATAAAAGCAGAAACTCGGGAACTGGCCGTCCAGAGGAAGAGTGATGGTGATTCATCAGCCAAACCACTTCTGTGAGAGACAACTGGGGGGAAATCAATGAACAGACAGAGAAAAGAAATGGTTTTTCTCCAAGACAACAAGAAAATTACACAAAGTTTTATTTTGAAATCCAGGGCTCTGGATCTGAGGTCCACAACAGACTGTCAGTTTTTGTAAGACAACAGCATTACATATTACACTTTTTTACTGTGTGTGTTTCTTATGTGTAAGCTCCAGGAAAGATAAAAAAAAAAGCCCTAAAACACCCAAAAGACAGACTGCAGAATGAGCCAAATTCAAGGAAACCAACTGCAACTGCACTGGCCTTTCCCACCAGGCCAGTACATAGGAATTTACTGCTGATTTATGTCATGTGAGGAGGGTGTTGATTTATACACAACAAAACCTTTGTCATTTAACACAAGTATAACTGTCCAGCACAACTGCCCTTTCTTGTAACTCTATACAGATGTTCTTCCACCTTCTCTACAACTGCTTTAACTGTTAGAATACTTTGATCTGAAATAGCAGCACTTCCGCATTTAAACCTTCTCCTAAATTTCCTACCCACGTTATCATGCACTGACACCTTCAAAACAAAATGCTTTTAGAGTTGAAAGTTTCTACATCAAGCTGGAGTTTCCTGAGATTCTCAAGGAAAAGAAAAAAAAAAAAAGTATGTATTTTCAGACTAGCTTCTTATCATTCTGATCATGTAATATTTGCTCACATATAATACAGAGACTGAACTCGGAGACAATAAAATCCCTAGAAAACCTTTGGAACCAGCAAGCAGGAGAGCAAGACGCTGTGAGCATCCTCACCAAGAGAAGTGTGCCAGCATGTATTCATACTCGATTTGATTCTAAAAATAATCCAATGGAAAAGTGCCAGAAGTAAAGGAAAATTGGAAATACAGCTATCACCATGACAGACTCAAGATTAAACAATGACAAAGCACAGCAGAAAGCGAAGACTCACCAACTCCCCAAACAGGCCATTCACTGAACAGTTGGTGATCCCTGTGGGTCCCTCCCAACTCCAAATATTCTCTGTGTGTGTGTGCTTCTGTGTAACTTCAGCTCTCACTACCACTGGTTTAACACTGAGGAGCTTAAATAACAATCACTTGGATCATATTCTATGCTGTATCCTTGTAATTCTTTTTTTCTTTTTTTTTTTTTTTTTTTGAATAGTAACCTCTTCTTTTTCTACTCCAAACTGTCCTGGTCAGGGGTTGTGCACTGGAGGGTTTAAGCCAAGTGTTCTGCATACTGAGAAAATATACATCTTTAGCGTTTGCAAAGCTGGTCCCAACCAGCTGCACATGCCCTGCAGTCAGTGCTGGGCTGTTTATCCTAAAGGTGATTTACTTTTGCATTTTAGTTTGCCCTTTAACCCAACCAAGACTTTCAGCTCAACCTGCTGTAACCACATTCCCTCAGACCCTTCCAGCTGAAGGAGAGACAATTATTTTAATGGAGATGACTTTGCTCAGTCACTTTTCCCCAATCTCCCTGACTGACAGCAGTCAGTCTCCCGCTTACAGACACTCCCAGTTTGTGGCAGTTTCCCATTCCAGGCAGTGATCCTAATTTTAGGGCACTGAGTTGCACAGGCAGCTACTAAGGTACATGTCAGTGCAGAACTTAATATTCACCTTGTTCCTTCCAGGGTACCAGCACAGCAACATCCTGCTGTTCAGAAACACAGGATCTTAGAACTGCATCCAAAGTTGTAAAGTATTCTGGGGTTTTAACTACCTGTGAGAAAACTGTGATAGAGCTTTGAATTTCCACTATGTTAGAGACACTTCAACCAACCTCTGAAAGATACATCACAAAATACTTAACAGCTTCTTTCCCCTTGAAAAGAGCCAAATAGTTAATACCTCATAACATAACTTGAATTGCAGAATATTCATCAAAAACTTCATTTACAAATATTTTTCCCTCGGCACAGGATCTCTGCAAAGTGCAAAATCTGGAGCAGAAGAGTTGCCACCTACTTGGCAAAAAATAGTATTTTGAAGTATGACAAGCATGTATTTGCCATTTGGTGTTATTTGGTAGGTGATTGTAACCCAACCTGTGAATAAAGCACCACTGCCTCTATGCTCTACAGAATCCTACACGTGCTCCAGCACTGCTGTTACATCCCAGCATCCCAGAAGGGGTTTCCCATGCCCTTTCAGTTTGCATTCATTTTTTAGTGCATCAACTTGAAGGACACAGATAAAATTATCTTATTTGCAGGAAGTTGTAATTCTTGGCACAGTAAATTTGAGCAAAATAATAGTTATGAAAGGAAATTTTAATAAATACTGAGAGCTTCAGAATAGGTGATGAAAACACCTTTTACTGATAACTTACACAAGGATGAACAACATGAGTGTCAGAGATGGCATTGTACTTCCCAGAATGAGGACCTGAACTACAAAACCATCAGGAGCACTGAAAAATTCAATTGTTCCATTAAAAGAATTAAACTACCCATTAAAAAGTGCAACTAAGCAAAAAAAATTAAAAACAAAGGGCAAAAAACAAACAAACAAAAAAGACTTCTCAATAACGCCTTGGGGAAAGATCCTCAGAGACAGGAGTTTTCTGCTCTCAGGAAATATTACAGCTCAAATTTGGCACAGTTGAGTCAACACAGATGGAGGTGATTTCACTGTATCAAGGCCAGAAACAGTCAGGACACCTAATATTTTGTTTAAGCCTTGTCTGTTCACTTGTTTCCTAACTCTTCAGTTTTATTCACCCGCTACTTTTACAAAGGGGCATGAGACAAGAGCATCCCCATCTCCCACATGAAATGGGAAGGAGTCAAGATCCAAGAATTAAGTAGAGAGTGCTGACAGATGCAGAAAATAAGCACATTTTTCAACTCCTATATTTCTCTCAAGCTGCAGTATGAGACATCAATCTTAATTACATAAGATCCATCTTTTTTAGACAAGTACACCTTTCAGACACCAACATGCTCCATGTAGCCGTGCCTTCCATAACTATAAATAATATTTCTTCTTGTAGCCAGCATTAGGACTCCTACCTTTATAGTATATAATGCTTATAGTTAGATCTAAAAATCAGATTTCAAAGCTACAATATGATAAATTAGTGATGCCCACTTTTTTAACCTGGCCATTGGTCTCTTCTATCCTATATTTCCAACTATCTCAACTTCCCCCAGTGCAAGCAAATACTGAACAGCTCCTTGGTCCTAAACAAACCTTACCTGTCTGCACAAAGAGAGACCAAGGTTAATATTTCCATTAAATTCCTCCTAAAAACTAAGCAAAAACCTGGTAAAGCCAGCATATGTGCAGGGCTGGCAGAGAAGCAGTAGGTCCCCCACAAAGGAATAAAAAAATACTGGAAGAGAGACTGAGTGGGAGAGACAGTTTGGAGGGAATGAGATAAGATTCTTTAGAAAATAAATAGTAGGAGCATTACTAAGGAAAAAAAATGGTGGAAAAGACAGCAAAAGCAGTGAGAAAAGTCAGAGGAGAAGGGGAATAGAACAAGTACGCAAACATCCATCAGAGATGACACTGGTGCGAGCTGATCCTGCCCGGGGCAGCAGTGGCTGAGTCCCCTCTGGCCTTGCTATTCCATGTTTAACTTCAAGGGGCCTTTGTGCAGGGCTCAGCACGGGGAGCAAGAACACGCTTCAAAGCCCGGCAGCCACGGGCTCAGGACACCCCTTCCCCTCCTGTGCAGCCAGCAGCAGTGCAGCCAGCAGGGGTTACGTGTGCACCCAGTGTGGAGGCATCACGATCACAGTTCGCAGTGCTGGGGATTGCACCGTGCAATCCTCCCTGTGTGCCCACACCCTGTCCTGGGAATGGATCACATTCTGCGTCCAGGAATTAACCATCCCGCTGGCTTCCTCGACACTTGACTCCTGACAGTGTTGCTGTTGTTTAAGGGTACCCTTTCCTGAAAGCCAGCACAGCATCCTCATCACGTCAAGGACACCAAGTACTTCAATTACAAGAACTATAAAAATCATCAACGTACTGTGAATTTTATTCCTCACGTTTGTCAGCTCTATTACTGATACTCAGTTAAGGACTAATAGAAAAAAGAAATATAGGCTTGACATTAGAAACACTGACTTCATTTCAGGAAACACTGAATCCTTTGTCTAATGTATTTACCAGAAGAATAAACTGTAAATGAGGCTTGGGTAGCCAAGCCTTTATAGCCTACATAAGACAGTGAGCAGATCTGGACTATCATCAGAAAAGCAACATAAAAAGAGTTTCACAGCAACTCTTCAATGCAAAATCATTCAAGTAAAGGTAAATAAAAATAAATTAAAAATACCTATTCTATATCACTACTATAATCCTGATAACTGGAGCATGTGATAACAACCACTTTCCTGAAAACTAAACAATCTATCGACATACATACTGAAAGCTCACACAGCCCCACTACTCTTCCCAATATATATCTTATCAAGCAGCTGTGACTATTTGGTCTCTAAAACTTAACTATTTCATTATGAGGACTAGCTCTGCTTTAGACTGTAATACATGCATGATCATCAATCTCTACCCCAGAGTGACAAAACCTTACTTTTGCTTTTACAGCCCACACATATAACTGTTTTTACACTTCCAAATGACAAAGGAAGCACACAGCAGGGACTTGACATTCTTGGGACACCATCACCAGCATCTGCTGTGTTTTATGCTCCAGTTCGACTTGAATAAACTGAATTTTATTTAAAGTAAAAAACCCAGTCATCACTTAACTACTTCAGAATGTAACATACTATGCCACATTTGCAATTCAGAGAGTAGATAAACAAAAGCTGCAGCGTTGGACAAGATCTTTCACACTTCGCTGATGTGAATCACTCCAGTCAAACTTCAGACCACATTCGCTTCACCATCTGTGCGCACCATGTTCAGCTGGCAGCACGATGTCCAACAGCCACATCACAAATTTTGGAACCGTAACACTTGTGCCACTCTCACTCTGTAAACCCATCTCGCAGTGCACAGCCCTGCCCCTGCTGAGGAGCGGCAGTCCTGGCTGTAACTGCTGTACATCTCAGATGTGCACAGTGACACTACACCTGCACTGAACAGGTATTTAGGCAACATCTATACTTTTTTTTCCCCTGACAGAAGCGTGCAGGAGAAAACGCTATGACAAATCGCCAATAAAATCAGCAAACATCGATGACTTACAGGCAGGTAGTTTCCCGGCAGTTAAACATCTGTACCCTTTCAACCAGCAACTCCTCTGAGCCCCGACTGCCCATGTTTCTTATTCTTCACTGTGCTCGGGAGCCCCCTCCCGTGCCGCCCTTCTCCCCGCAGCACCTTTCGCACGGCGTTCCGCGGGAGACAGCGGAGCGGGCGCGGTGCCCCCGAGCCCCGCGGAGCGCCCGGGGCTCAGCCGCGCTGCCCTGCCCGCCGGCTCCCGGCCGCTCCAGCCCCAGCCCCGCTTCCCCCGCGGGCACTGCTCGGGCACTCCGCGGGCGCGCATCCCTCCTCCCGGGCCGCCCCGGGAACTTCCCGGCCGCGGAGCGGGGCCACCGAGCCCGCCGCGCACCTGCCGGGCTGCCCCGCTCCGAGCGGCCCCGCTGCCCCCGCGCAGCCCCGGCCGAAACTCACCATAAAGAGGCGAGCGGAGCCGAAGGGTCCGCGGCGCGTCTCCCGTCCGGGGGCGGGCGGGCGGCCCCGCCAGGCGAAGCGGCAGCGGGACGCGGCTCCCGCAGCCCGTTCCCTCGCCGCGGGCAGCGCCGCCGCCCCGGCTCACCGCCGCATGCCGCGCCCCCCGCCCGCCGCCGC
>JAWWES010000035.1:3410855-3435975 GCA_035583135.1 Lophotriccus pileatus | reverse complement strand
CCCGCCGCGGCGGTGCCGGGAGCGCAGCGGGCGAGCGGGCGGCTCCGCGCTCGGCTCCGCGCACCGGCCGGACACAGGCACCTTCCCGGGGCGGAGGCGCTGCCGCTTCTCCAGCCGGCGCGGAAAGTGGCTCCGGCGGCGGCGGGCGGGCGGAGGTGACCTTCAAGCCCGGCGGGGCGGGCTGGGGCGGGGGGGGAGAGCGGAGAGCGGCGGGGGAGCCCCCGCGCCGGGGGAGGCGGCGGAGCGGCGGCGGAGGCGGGATGCGGCGGGACGGCGGCGCGGGGCCCCCGGGGGGAGCGGGGGCTCCCCGGCGGGTGGGGGCGCGGCTGCGCCCGGGATTTGGGATTGGCGGCCGCGCGGCGGCGCCCGGGAACCCGCGGGGACCGGAGAGCGGCCCCCCCGCACCCGCAGCGGGGGATGCGCGGGATGCGGGGGATGCCCGCGGCCGGGCGCGCTCCGCCGGGGCGGAACCTCCACGGGTCACCGGCGACGCGGTGGCAACTTTGCGCCCTCGGTCCGGGGAGATGCGCGATCTCCCGGCCGGAGCGCGGAGGGGCTGCCACCGCTGGGGCGGGAGGCAAACGCACACACACACATATACACAAAGAGACACTGGGGAAACTGCTGATTAAAACGATGCCCTTGGCGATCCTCAGCCATCTCTGTGCTTCCTCTCCTCCCTCTTTGCCCAAAGCAAACCAAATCTTACAAGAATTCTAATGCGAAGAACATCTCGCAGCATCCCTAAACACATGGATTGCTGTTAAATTAGGCTGACGGCGGCTATTACCGGGAAAGTTTGGGGGGAAATAATAAACATCAAGATCTGTCAGAACAATGCCTCGTCCTTCTCTATGCATTAGGTATTGAGTCTGTAACGATCAAACATTTTTGTGCTGCTCAGCCTTCAGTTACAATAAATTAATGCCACTGAGACTGACTTCAGCATGTAAACTGCTATCAATCACAGATGGGTAGTGTGAGCATCACACAGATGTGCTACCCCCTGTGGTTTAGGAGCAGGGAGTTGTTTTAAGTGTGGAGATGGAAAAGAAAACCTGTAACAGTCAGGTGATAATGAGGAGGCAAGCTTTAAATCATAAGCGTGGGATTCCTTAAAAAAAAAACTTTAAATTAATAACTTCCCTATAAACTCTTTCATCTGTGTAGAAAATAAAGCCAAATATTCTTAAGTTCAACTGCAGTTCCCACATCTATCACGAACAGAAGTACCTCAAAAGCACATATCTATATCCCCCTGCCTCTCCTGACAGATTTGGGGCTTGGCCTATTTCTGTTGCTATTTTAAGGCTCAAGGTGTGATCCTGGATCCCCTAAATACGTAACTCAGCGGAACTGCTCGGGAATGTTCCTTTACCAAGTCAGAGCAGTTTATGGAGCTGTGTTTCTTCAAACAGTAGCTTCAGAACTTACCATTCCTCATCAAACATGAAGCGGTGTTAAACTCACAGCTGGAAAACTTTAGCTCCACCTTGTTTAAATCTGTCAGATTACTGAGAGGGACAAAGATAGTTAAACATTCATTTTCAGGATCCAAATGTAAATTATGAAGTTATCACAACAGATTCTCTTAAAATGTATGTCCCACTCCCTATGAAGTTCGTACAAAGATCCTTGGATGAGTTTCCTTCACTGCTATTTTCAGCCTTCCAATTCACTCCAAAATCAACACAAAGAAGGCAGTGGGAGGCTTATGTGTCCAACAAATTTGAACCGGGGGTCAAGACATTACACTGAAGTTCTTTAAATTGCTACAGAACTATCTTACAGTGGGTAACCAGGCACTCTTTGCAGTAGGAGATGCTTAAAGCCATATTTACTGATCTGTCTATGACAAAGTGGTCCTAGTAGAAGCTTAGCAAGCAAAAATGAAACACAATGGTGGAAATATTCCTTCAGCTCTTCCTTAATTTGTATATTTAGGCCCTCTAATAGGAAGATAATTTTCAACATTCTGTTTAAATATGACTGACTACATTGACAGGTTTGCCATATGGCCCAATTCCTACTCCTTTGTCAGCACTTTTTAAAGACTGAACTGATAAAAAAAAAAACCTGAAAGACGAACTTCTATGTTAAAAACCTCCAGCCTTTGATGATATGTGCTGATGCAGTATGAGGCAAACTTTCTTTCTGGTGAAAGTTTTGCCATTAAGTTATTTAGGGTAACTCCCAGCTCACACAGAGCTGACCATTGAGTGGCTCACTGCCAGATTCTCTTGCCCATAGGCTCAAAGACCCTTGCACAGTTTCATGAAACCTAGGAAGGAAGGACCATTTAGTGCCCTTCCAAGTGAAACAGCCTGGAATTCCTTTCTTTTTCCCAGATATTTGATTGTCAGGGTGGCACCAATTCAAACATTTTCAGGTATCTCAATTTCCTTCAAAATCTGACCTGTAGTCTTCTGCTGTCCACTCACCTCTCTGTACAGATGGCAGCCTCAAGAATGAAGAATCAAAACTGTTTTAAGGTGCTAAAATAATAAACAGGTGAAGCTGACACAAAAAACATGAGCTAAATCAAAACCCTTCATGAAAGAACACAGAAATCTCACAAACTGGACTTGCTAACAAGCTTTCTTTAGGCATTTGAGCATTCCTGATGAGTAGTGAATACTCACTGGAGTATTGAGGACTACTTACAGGATTAAAACTAAATCAAGTCCAGGTGTTTGTTGCTTTCATCTGTCCTTGATTACAGAAACAGGTGTATGTTAAAAGATCAGAGCTTGCCTTTTGCAGTCCCAACACCTACATACTCTTCGTTTGAATAAATCCTGTCAAAAGGGTTCTCTTGGCTTGTTTTTCATGTCTGTTTTCCCTTTGTTCCCTTCCCATGAAAGCACCTTGAACTCCAAGTCAGATCTTTCTTAAAAGAACTCCTCCATGCTCAAAACTTTGCCGTCATTATTATAGATAGATTTTGTTTATATATTATTATGTATGGACTTTAGACTTCTTATTACATATAGGACTTTGCCATTATTATTATTATACATAGACTCCAACTGAGGTGAAAGTTTTGGTGGAAGAAATAACTGTTGATAAGAAGAAAGGACAGATAAGTGATGAGCGAAGAGAAGCCAGCAGAGAGAACATCAGAGTCTCCAACGGGGCAGTGGCAGAGCAGAGAACAGCACCTAAACATTGTTTTTTGCCCCAGAGCTCCAAGCATTACAACATTTCCTTTCCCAAACATGATGTACCCAAATGTACCTGCCTGTGTATCTCTTAGAACCACCTTCAGAAAGGAATGTTGCTGTTTATTCATCTTTGTAGTAAACAAACCATTTAAAGCACGTGATAAAAAAAAAAAAATAAATGCTGGGAATTCTACTCCAAAGTCACAGTTGTGTGAAGCCTGACAATTCTCAGTCGTTCCTACAGGAAATATTTACAAAGAAAATACACAGATTTAAATATAATTGGCTAGGCATGCACTTAAACAACTTACTCTGAAAGGAGATGTTTTCCAATTGAATTTAAATTATCAGTAGCAAGAGAACAGGTAATGAAAGGCTCTGTTGAAACCTGATGTTTTATACACATTTCCAGTCAGAGATTAATCCCTAAAATATTTTTTTACAAATTCTTTTCTGAATAAAAGCCTATTTACGGTTTTATTAAAATTGGAAACATTTTTCCCTTTATAGTAAAATGTTTTCAGAGTTTATTTCCAAATTTGGGAACTGGTGTATGATTGTTCTAATCAAGAGATCTTAAGAAAACTGATCTATGGTATGTGGGAGATGAGCTGCAAATAAAAGATGATTTCTTGGAGAAAATAATTGTTCTGAACAGCAGACTAAGTCAATGCTGCAGATGCTGCATCAAAAGGGAAAAAAATCGAGAGAAAAGCGGTAAAAAATTTATTTGAAGTCTTCAAAAATAAAGATCCTATGTATTTGTAAGGAAGATATAAATAGCACATACATATTTAATGCTTTAAAAATTCATAATGTACTTGCAGCAAAGAGCATCTCTAACAAACCCACAGATGCCACAACACAGAAGCCATTTGCAGTGGAGTGGGTGAGCTTAAAGGAAAGTAAATCCAACTGAGGTGCTTGCTGATGTATCACAAATTTCAGTGCCATAAACACTTGATGAATCATCTTTAGAATAATTATGCCTTGGTGTATCCTTGGGGAACAGTCCCCTGACAGTTAACCCTTGGGACATCAGCGGGATGGAAGTGTGGCCTTGAATGACCTGGAGAAAGGTGGTGTCTCAGTGCTTGAAATTCATGACAAAACAGGAATCAAACTTCAGGAAATGGAGAAATCGCCTTACACACACAAAACATGGGGGAAAAAAGAGGTGTAGCACTCTGTACATGTACCCTGCTGGGGGTGGGGTGGGGGCTTAGTTTAACCTCACATTTCTTAAGTGCTTCTAGACAATTTATAGTGTCTGAGCTCTTGTTTTCTGGATGGTTTGTTGACTGAGTGGAATAAATTGTGTGTGTGTATGGTCAGATTAAGGAATTTGGTTAGGCAGAGTTTCTTCTCTTGTGCATTGCAGAGCAAGGATTATTTGCTGTGTATTGTCTGAATAATTCAATGTTTTTGTCTCCATGTCAGAAGAAGGAGTTAAGCTGTTGCAATATTTTGTTTGTAACTTTCTACTTAGGAGAATAATTCCGAGATATTTGACCCACACTTTTAAGTTATTATTACAATATTTCATATTTCAGGCCTAAATAATAAAATGAACTATATTGTCACACAGATTTAAGATCTACTCAATTAGAAATTCATAGCTATTTAGTAGAATCTTTGAGTAGTAAGATAATGCTTCTATTTGTAATGCTCTAATAGAAGCATCTTCATGTGCTTGCATCTACATATCTATAAAACTTGAGAGTTTCCAACTTATTTGCCTTTGATAAAATGATAATCTCTTTCCTTTCTCCAGGGAGTTGTTATTTTCCTCTCCCCTGACTTTGACTTAGAGCATATGTACCAATTCTCTTGAAGAAACATCTCGAAGAAGCAGCTGCACACCCAACTCATCAACATCTCCTGATTTTTATCGCTCTGCTTTATCTCCACATTATTTTGGGAGCACCTTGGGACCATTCAGTAGGGCTGCTGACTTATTGCTATATATGTGGTAAGAAGGTCAGGCTGGTTTAACTGACCTTTCTTGTAGGAAACCTCCAGGTCTGCACGTTGTCTTTTTGCAGTCCTGCGTGGAGGGAGTGGTTTGCAGATTAAACATTATCATTATTCTGTGCTTCCCTTCCTGGTTTCACTTCCATTTATAACTAGGCAGGGCTATGGAAGTGTTGACAGGAGTTGTTAAAAGCAACGGTGTCAGCTTTTTCTCCTTTGTGTTAGGGACGTTTGGAAGGGAGGAGACAAGCCCTGCTTGAACCAGAGCAGGACTCTGGAAAATTTGAATCCAACGCCATCTCCATGTGACTCCTGAGGATGCCACGGCCATGAGCCACTTCCCCTTCCCCTTTGGCTTCTCCAAGGGTTTTCTTCCCTGTACAGTGAGAACAATGGTCCTGAGTTCTGTTGTAAAGGAGCTACTGGAGCACTGAGCTGTGAGCACAATTCCTGAGGAATTCTGTGCTGGCCAGCACGGATCATGCTGCTCCTGGGCCAAGGAGCAGGGGCTTCTTTTTAAGGAAAGCAAATACTGCAGATGCTGCAGAAAGGCTTTGCAGTTCTTGCCAAAAATATGGGTACCCTGCCAGACCAGAGGGCACAGTCATCTGCTCAGTAATAATTCCTGGGGGATGGGTGTGAACTGGAGAGTCCAGTTCAGCAATTTTAGAAGACATTCGGGGCCTGTTTGGTGCTGGGATAAGTTGTCTTGGACTCTTACATTGCCATAGCAGGATTCAGAGCAATGGAAGGAATGACAGTTTTTATGGTTTCTCCAAGTGCAACTTCTTTTGATCATGCCATAACTAATAAACTTTTCCATCTAGAATCATTTGTACAGGTTTGGAAGTACTTTTTCCATAGCTGCAGACTCTGCAGTTTATTCTTTCTAGAGCTCTCTGACCAGATTGGCACCTGTGCCACCTTCAGAACATGCTGACATTTGCACCACAACCTCTGCCTTTCCCCCCTAAATCTGAGGAACTCATTGACTGACACCTGCATTTACATACAAGAAAAACTTAAAATTCTTATTTGCAGTACTAATTGAAATACTCATCTCAAAGCAGAATTTGCAAAAATCTTGTGTGAGAATTGTTTGATTCTCAATCCCCTAAAACAAGTTTGTAGCCAGACTTTGTAGTTCATTAATTACAGGATTTTAGAATCCAGTCTGAACCTGCCCCTCAGTCTAACAGCATAGTTCTGGAATTACTCCAGAACTGAAGACAGCAAATCCTGGAGTGTGGACTAACATAACTGAGAACCACTGGCCTAAGATCACATGTTTGCAGCACAGAAAGGATTTAAAACAGTTTTATGAAGAACCAATACAGAGCAACCATTGTTTAGCAAAGAGAAAGAAAAAGAAATGGCCTGGAAATAATGAAATATATCCCAAAACTCCTATCTGTGAATCCATATTGCTTTAGACAGAGAATCAAGCTGAAATGTGGCCCCTTATAAATAAGAGACAGGAAAAAACCTTCAGAGGTGCATTCACTCACTTTTAAGGGTAGAAACTCCCAGACAACCCAGGAGCCGCAAAAACTCAGATCTGCTCCAATCTCTGACTGCACATCTTTGGGAATTAAACTACATTTACAGAAATAGGTAATTTCTTTCTAGTATTTTTATCACTAATGTATTCACATCTCTGCTCTCATAGGTGGAATATATATTAGACTCATAAAAATGAATTGAAATTTACTATTTCCTGGATTATCTTATTCCAGTTAAATCCTCGATTCATAAGGCAATTGCTGAAGATAAATAGAACTTCATGAATTGTTCATAAACTGCACAAATTCACAAGTCTGAGATGAAAAATGTAAGCCCCCAGAACCCTTCATCTGCAGGCCACAAATTCAAGCCCAGGTTTGAGATCAGCAGCGACCAAGATCCATTTTCATCTTATCACCTGGAGGCTTTCTGGTAGCATTTGTGAACTCAGTTTGTACCCTCAGTTCCATCTTTATGGGATAAGTGGCCACATAAATAATTCACTGGAACTTGTCAGAAACAAGAAGTTGTGAAATGTAAAGTCTCCTTCATCCATCCCCCTGTATAAGCAGCACACAGGAGCTAATTTTCTAACCTTTCACTAAGCTTTGCATGAAATGACACATAGGAGTTCTTGCACATTTTTAATAAAATAAAGCTCCTCAAATATCAATTCTTTCTAATAATATACTCCTCTGGAAATACCACCTTTGTGGGTTTTCTGTTCTTTATTGGAAAATTATTAGGAAAACCTTCTCACCAGGGACCTTTGGCTACACAACTGTTATAAAAAAAGCTTTTCCTTAAGGGAATAACTTTGATTTTCTGCTGTTAGAAGGGAGCATGTCAGAGTCAGATGTACCTGAAAGCAAGCACAGAAGGGCAGGGAGAACATGCCAGTACTTGCTTGAAGTTCTTCATGGGTTTTGTATGGTGGGTTTGATTATTGGGGTTTTTAATGTAATAACGTGTGGAACTTGAAACATTTTTTAGGATGCATGAGGAGAAGCCCTGGAGATTGACCCTCCCCTTTCTCCTGGCAGCACTCTGGCAGTGACCCCTGCAGAACATGGAATAATAGAATCACAAAATGCTTTGTGAGATCCTTGTCCATCTGAGGAGAATCATAGATTGCTTTGGGTAGGAAGGGACCTTAAAGACCACCTCATTCCAACCCCCCTGCCACGGGCAGGGAACCTTCCACTAGACCTCGTTGCTCCACGCCCTGTCCAAGCTGGCCTTGAAACACTTGAAGAACACAACATTGAACCACTTGATCTGCAGCAATTTGGGTCTAATGACTTTTAGCCAGTGATGTGAATGCCAACTCCTCTGCAATGTTGTGTGAAATGAAGAGATGCTGAAAGCCACTAATGCTTGACTACAGTCTGTACTAAAAATTAGGTCTACGTGGACAGTCAAAAGTTTATTTCTCTAACTACATCTAAGGAACTAGAGTTTTAATAAATCAGATTTTTATACGATTTTATGTCAGTTTTAATGCTTTGCCCTCGCATAATCTGTCAGAAGAATTTTCCTGAGAAAGTGATCAAAAGTAGGCATTTATTTTTCGCTTACAAGGTTGATTATATCATACCACCACATTGAGACCTTAATCAAAAAATAAGATTTGTGCTTGTGAATGAGTTTGCATCTGCACAGAACATCACTGGAGAACCATGTCCAGTGCCCTCCCTTTGTCCCCATTCACTACACTGAATTCAGAGTGCTAGAAATCAAAAATTACACTAAACTGAAAATGACTCTTCTTCTGTTTTTAGAGCAAGTGAAAATTTAGCCTCCAGGTAGTGTACTGGTAACCTCCAGGCTGTCCAGATGCAGACAAGTGTAGAAGTGATCTGAGAATCATCCCTGTGCCTAAAGGTTTAATTAAAACAAAACAAAACAAAAAACAAGGAGCACTCTTTAAGTCACTCGTGTCTACAAAAACAGTCAACACATAAACATACAACATCAGGCAAAGTTATACAGCGCTGGCTATTTTGGCTGTATCTGCCTTACTAAAGGCAGTGCTTTTTTGGTAAAAATCATGTTGAAATAATCAACCAGAAGTGACAATAGTCATCCTGCAGCAACATCACACCCCTCAGAGCTTTGAGACATGCCCACGGTTTTCTAAGGTGTATTTACAGCCAGTCAGTGACTACAGAAAATATCACATCAATACATGGATCAAACTGGTGCTTAATGTGATTTTACAAGCCATCTTTGTAAATTGCCTTTATGCAAATAAAAGCCACACTTTAATTGCTTTAAGTATTGTAAGGGATTAAGCAATTATAATTTTTTTTTTATATAATAAGAGTCAATAAAAAGAAATACCCTTTTTTAATCTACTACGTGGACTTAATTATGAGTTGAAGCGTTAATGAACCTGTAGTCATGTTACAGACTGTACAGGCTGAGCAGGACCTTGTGGAACAAGAATTTCAGGGAGAGTTAACCGGGCACCTGCTGCTCCAGAAAACCCTTCAGGTTCCAATTCATTCCCTGAGGAAAGGAGTTTTTCAATCTGGCATCTTCTAAGGGGCTTGAACCTTTCCACAATGAGAGCTGGGCCCCTAAACCACTTGAAAATTCTACAGGTTTTACAGGAAAACTCACTTGATTAATCTCTAGCAGGCTCTGTGAGGTTAGTGACTAACTGTGAGGAGCCACTACTAATTTTTGTTATTAACCTCATTTGATAGAAAGATAATTTGTTTCTCCATTAACGTTAATCCCTTTAAAATATTTCTAGTGGTTCTTCCATTAATCCATGGCCTTTATTTGATTGCAGGGAGACTAATTGCAGAGTAAGATAATGCTTTGTATGAATATGTCTTGCAAAAAAAAAAAAAAAACCAAACAACAAAAAAAACCAAACAAAAGCTCTGAACTTATTTTTAACAAAAAGGGTTTCTTGAGAGAGGAGTATTTTTTATGTTCCCCAGGCCTGAAAAGGGGTGGACTGTGAACCCTACACATAAGGATTCCTAGGTGAAAGAGTCCAGCAGCACATAAAAGTAGGTTGTTTATTGTATTCTTACACCAAACACAGTTAAAGTTCTTCAGCACTTTTAAAATAAAAACGAAACTTCATGGGTAGATAACATTTTCCTGGTAACTGCAGAGAAATAGATTAAATAAACCCACTATTTTTCCTCCTTTCTTTGTACAGCACTGGGCTCATCCTTCTAGAGCAGTAAGGGGAACTTTAATTTCCTGGGATTTGGTAAATCTGGGGACATGATGGCATAAAAGTTTAGTCCTGTTAATAAAACAGATGTAACACTCTGAACTGGGTGGCAACAAAAACAAAGACCTTCTGCAAGGACCATTGGTTTCAGCAGCATTTTGGGAGCTCACGTCACCTTCATTTTAAACTCAGCAATAGAACCATCGATTTAATTAGGTGGGAAACAATGACAAAGGCATGGAAATTGATCTGGGATGAAGAAAGTACACCTTTTTTGTGAGATTTTCCCTCTGAATTGCTCATTAGCAGACCAGTTAATACTACCTTGTAAGTAGCTGTGTTTAAATTCCCATGTTAACACACAGAAAAACTGTAAGGCTTCCCGTGTTTATGAACTGCTCCCTAAACATGTAGGAAAATCTGATCAGTATCAGAAAATTTCCTGACTGTGTTGCCAAGCCTCTTGTCCCAGCTGTGAAGATCAGTTCGAAGGCCTGATGTCCCAGTGCTCCACACCTCACATGGTTCTTTCCCTGTGCCCCAGAGGGCATATAAATCGTATCCAATCCAAGGAAGAGGATCCCTCTTTTATATAGGGTTTATTAAACCCTTAATTTGGCATAAATGGGGAAGTAGAGTGAATGGTGAAGAGCAAATCTGCCCCACAGGCTTCTCTAATGACCTCTCCTGGCACATGCCACCCCCACAGCCCCTCAACTCCCAGAACCTGGCCGTGGAAACCCAGCCCGGCAGCGAAGCCTCTCAGCAAACAGTTTGTGAACTGATCGCACCGGGGTGGTTTTCGACGTAAGCTGTTCAAACCAGCTAAAATGAAGACAGCAAAGCCATTCTTTATTGAAAATTGCCGCATTATGTGCAGCATCTGCCATGTTTATCACCCCAGTTGCACGTTCGCTGTCACTCCCTGTGAACAAACAAAACACCTTCGCACTTCCCTGTCGTTTATCTCTGTCCCACGAGTGTCCCTGGCACAAACCACGGTGTTCAGGCCCTCTTGCCCCTCTCTGCTGGCTGGAACCACGCACAGCTGAGCAGGCCATTGCTCCCTATGCAAAGCTCCCTGTGTTTTTCAATCTTGTGTCCTGGTTCTGTTCTCACCAGGGTACTGAACCTGTGTTCGAAAGACACCTCTGCCTGCACACCAACACAGTAAAGTGAGTTCCATAAAACTTAACCTTTACCTTTACCCATGAGATTTTAAAATCTATGCAGATTCTCCAGTAAGGTGTAATTCTTTTACAGTGCTGACAAATCCCTCCCCCTTACCCTTTTCTTGATTTTTCAGCTTTTAACACCTTAAAAATAAAATTCTTGCACTCATCCTCTGCCTTTTATCTACGTTTCCTCATTTCTCTGTTTCATATTACTACTATTATTTCATTATGGTTGTTTTGTTTCCTTGTATTCCACTCTATTTTACATCTTTTTTTTTTTTTTTCCCCATCCAACAGCCTCCTATGAATTGAGTGCCAAGAGTTAAAGCTCCACCATCCCAGCAGCAGAGGGGACAGGAAGTTTTGAAGGGGTCTCATGATTTATGTATTCTCATTGAGCATTCCTCACCTTCTGTAAAGTGTCAGCAAATAATGAGGTGATGAAAACTTCATGAAACGGGCTGTGAAAGGCCACGTGTCAGACACGGCACTCTGGTAATCCACTCACAAGACCTCTTTGTATTCCCTTTTCCATCAAACTATTCCAAGGGTTTCAATAAAAGTAGAAGACTGAACTTTACTACAGTAAATAAATAACACATTAATTTTTTTTTGTTATCTTTAGTAGGTTCGTTTCTACAGTGTAGAAGTATTTAAACCTTATGAACCTCACAATAAGGGGGAAATTGTTTTCATAGCCCTTTCCAAACAGGGCTCAGAAGTTCCATGATCCTTCTAAAGGGGGTTATTGAGGCTATGTAGCACTGCTGGAGCTGAAGGAGCACACAATATGTCTTACACCCCTTTTTAATCAAGGAACACATAATATTTGTTCTAAAATGCCTACCAGGACATCACCAAGAGAAGTTCAAGGCACCACCAGCTCAGCCTGTGATGACTGAAACCAACTGGAACCAGTTTGGGATTATTTCACAGTCTTGCTATAGCAGTGGATTGAAAACCACCTTCAATCTGTCAAATTAACAAAACCCCTTCAGAGACAAGTAATGCAAAAGCGGAATTGGCTGTCCTTAATCAAAGGTGCAATTATATGTAAAAGTGACATTTTTTCTTTACTTTTTTGAGAACCTTTATTTAGAAAGCAACAGACTACTCGCTCAGAAACTGGCAACTACTGACTTACAAAGCACTGAAGTATTAAAAACTACTATTAAACAGTTTTAAATGTTGATTGTTACCTAAAAATCAGGTGGAAAATGCCCAATTACAACAGAAATGTTAATTCCTAAGGTATTGTTATTCACCACCTTTTTTTTCTTCATGAAATCTGACTCCAACCAGAGAAGATTCTGCCTGTTGTACCCGGGAAGGTGAACCCAAATTCTGACATCCATGACTGTGCCCTCACAGCCAGCTTATATTTTTATAACTTCATCATACTGCCAGAGAATTCCTATCTTATTTATACAGCTGGAGAAAAAATCAACCCAGAGCAGTTCTGAGAAACCTGCAAGCTGTAAACCATTCTAAAATAATAAAACACCTGATCACATTATCACACTATTAAAATACATATACTTACATCTGCTCATTAACAGTTTACAATGCTGCTGAGGTTTGCATTCACGAGATGCAGTGAACAAAACTGCCATAAATTTTAAAGAGATTTACAATTATTTTACCCCAGCCTGATAATAATAGAAAGACTATTCTTTGAAAGTAATAGAGCAGAAAAAATAAGGCTAGATCTTGTCTCAGGTCATATAAACCATCATTTAAAGACTATCAGTGTGTTGTGGTTGTTAGAGGCAGTGACACAAAACTAATTTATGGTGACCAGGCAGAAGGCATCCAGCTGGAGAAATCCTCCCCAACAATCAATGACAAAAGAGTCACCTCAGTCGGGTTCTCACTGCCAGCTACGACAGGTCTAACACGCTCTCCTCACCCGCTCGCTCCCCTGCCAGAAAGGGAAAGCTTAAGACGAACTAATTAAGCCTGGAATTGTGGTAGCATTGTGGAATATTTGCCCAAGATGCAAACGCTTCTGAGCCAAATTTGCCCAGTGGCTACAGACACACACTTTTTTTACACTTCTGGGTGAAATCCTTACAGATCCAGGCAGCTGCTGTATCTCTACTTAAGGCGAAAATTATGTGAAGCTGTGGTGAGTGTTTGGAGAAAAAATTCTTTGTGCCAACAAGCAGTGGTTTACAGTTAGAAGTCTGATATTGCACACTTCATTATATAGAATTCCAGGTGGTTTACTGGAATTTCTTCTGCCTTACAGTAGAATGACTTATGATTTTGAAAAAACCTATAGGAATAAATAGACATTACTGCTCCCATCTACAGCTCTGTGCTGCTTTTAATAATCATCCAGGTGAGAGTCAAGTAAAGGAGGTAAAACAAGAATTGCTTCCAATTTTGAAAGCACAAGCTACATAAATACAATTTTTCTTTTCTGTGACAATCCATAAGCCTTTTATACAAAATTCTCAGCACACTGTAGAAACTGCATGCAGCCTACACTTAAACTTTCTTTTTGAGAGAAAAGAAAATCAAGTGATACTTAAAATTATAGTTTCCCATTTATGGCATTCTCAGTTAGATAATATTTACAATAAAACCAAAGCACCTGCACAGTTTTAAGAGTGTACCATCCAAAAAAAAAGTGTTTTATAGAGAGGACAAAGCCATTGTGATCACACTCGATTTTGATTAAATTACAGTAACTTCAACCTTAGGAACAAAACAAAAATCAGCATGAATAAATTTGGTAAACTTAGTATGCTTTATAGATCCAGCTCATTACAAGCCACATACACTTCTCTTTTTTCTCACCTCTAACATTTGCCAGCAAGAAGATGATGCCTTTGATAGGAGATAACAAAAATCAGGGTACCTGTTGATGCTTTGGTTTGTTTAGGTAGCCAGCCCAGGCAAAGTGGGTTGTTCAGAGTGCAGGAGAGGCCAGGGGAGAGCAGGAACCTAATAAACTGAACTTCTCAAAGAAAGATTTGCTTCTCTTAAAAAAAACCCCACAATTTCTGAGTTTTATCCAGTGATTTCTATGCACAGGGATTAGAGTGAAGCAAGGGCACAACCACACCACAGTACCAGCAGATACTGGGAGCAGTTCCCCAGCCCCAACCCACAGCTGGAGCGGCACCATGCAGGGCACAGCACTGCTTTCTCCAATATTTTCCACTTCAGCCTTCAGCACTGATTCATGAGTCACACATTATAAGCTTGCCACTAATTCTCCTTTAATAAGGAACTGGTAACAAGTTTTGATTGGCATCGTTCCACAAAGGAATTATGTATTTTCACTGTTGGGGAAAAAACATATTAAAAGAATAAGTGGAACAAAGGCTGGAGAGGAAACATGAGGCACTAACCCCTACAGTAATCCTATGGCTTCTGTCCCATTTCCACTGATAAATTTCTTACAAATGTATAGACATCAACTGCAGCAGAAAATTTCATGCTTATATTGATGAGATTAATGGACTATTATCTCATTGCCAAGATTACTTAGAATTGATTTTATGGCCCCTTTCCTCTCATGGGTTTCAAGGTCTGATTAAAGAAAGGCCTTGGCTACGACATCTACACCTGAACTCTGCCAAAATCGGGCTGTATTTTCATACAGGCTTTTTTGGGGGAGCATATTCACATTTAAGAAAACATTTGCAAGAGCCAAACAGCCCAATTTTGCAGCATTCTTCCTCTTTCATGTTTCTTTTGCCCTCACATGCTCTGAGAAATGCAGCAGCAAGGAGCCTGGTGCTGGTGCTGTATCACATCATTGGGAATGGGGCTCTCACAGGATGTTTTAAGGATAAGGGGCTTTAATGATGCTTTCCTCAAAATCAGCACCAGCACCAACTCCATGACACAACAGCAAATAACTTGCATGTTCTTTACTGACTTGCTAGAAACACCCTCACATTGCAGTGGTAAAGCAGAGAGCATAGACTTGGAATCTGTAGATATAATTTCTTATATGGTAAAGAAATAAAATGGAAAAAATAGCACTTATGCTACTCTAATGTGCCTTCACAGGAATGAACTACAGAATCTTCTTCTGCACACAGTTTTAAGATTACTACTGGTTTTGGAGGATTACCTTGGCTGTGGATATAGTTTTAGAATGATAAATTACTTAGCTGATTAAAACTGGAATAAATGTTTTGCTCACTAATTTCATTTAGAAATAATAGTATATCATCGCTGGCTGGTGGGGAAGCAGAGTGCAATGTAAATATATCAGCAGAACTACATCCCCAACCTGACACTAAGGAAAATCACTATAATACCCATCTGCTCCTATCACATATTTGGGCATGGCCACAGTTGTAACACATACCCCTTTCTATAATAGAAATGTATTTGCATTTATTTTCTATTACCCAAACATACTAGAAATGCTTGTAAACGTGTTCATTATTTTGTTTTTCAGCATGCAATCTTAACTAGTTTTCAAAGTAATCCTGGGAAGAAACCTAAACCAGCTGTTAGAATCATCTCTTTTATATTTTTTAAATTATTATAAAATTTTAATTATATAATTAAATTTTACTTATACGCTAATTTTTAATTGTAGACTAATATATTTATATTCTCATATAGCCTTATGGTTATATATTTATATACTGATGTGGCCCTATATACAGAAGGCAAATTTTTACAACCAGTTTGAAAGCAGCTGGTGCCAGATAAAAAACAGATTTGAGAAAAAAATAAACTTGAAAGAGAAAGGTGGGGCAAATATTTTGTGCAGGGAATTTCACACGGTATCACACCAGTTGTACCTTAAGGGTTTGACCCCCAGTCCAGCCTGTCTGATAAAACAAGGCTGTTCAGACATTGTGGTGTAGAATCAGCTGACATTGGCACCTCCACACTGAAATCAAATACCTGAGGTGAAACCAGCCCTGCATCCCCTGAGGAAGATGGATTTGATGACTCAGGAGGTTCCAGCAATTGCAGCTTGCAAGGTACAAATTTCCAGCCCTGTCGCTCTCCCAGCTGAGCTGCAGGCCTGGAGAGAAGTCATTTCATAAACACATCTAATCCAATTCTGTTCAACGTGTCAGGCAAATTGAAGGGAGACAAGAACATTCAGAACAGGCATCTGAAATGAACTTCACACATGAAATCAATCTAACAACCTAAAAAATAATGCATTTGGTGACTCATCTGAATGTCGGAACATCAAGAGCCGAGGAAGGGAGAGACTGGCATAACAAAGTCATGAGCAGTGCAGGACACGCGAGTGCCAAGGAACGTCCCCATCCCTCTGCTCACACAGGGGGGAGCAACCAACCAAAGACTCCAGAGTGCACAGGGATGCCTGGGAAGATGGAAGAAATAAAAACAGAGTATCACAGTCTTTATGGAAAAACTATTTCATCCTTTCCATTGTACGAGCAATGATATAAAGACTTATAGACAAGTGAAAGCAAAAATACGGGAGAAAAGTAGTCACTGTAATTCTGAGGTAGATATTCACTGAAATATAGTTGCACAGCCCAACATTAAATAGTATTACAGTCTAGATTCTCCTCACAGAACTGTTCCTGAGCTACAGCCTTGCAGTAACACTTGCCATCTCTTCCATATCCAGATCACATCTACCAGCCTTTCGTTAAATGGCAAAAATTAATTTTAAAATTAAAATTGCCCCCAAAAAACCCCCAATAATTTCATCTAGAATAAAACCCCTTCCAACTGGCCAGACCAATCTGGTAATGGGTAAAATGCCTCCTTCCTAAATGCAAAAGATGATCAACCAGACAGACATAGATTCTCAAAGATCCAACCTTATTCTAATTCCAGGGACGTAGAACAGTCCTTAGGGTTGAAAAATACAGTAGGCCTTGCTAAATTTGTGAGTTTTAACATTCTGCCCTGGATCCTCCTGTACTCAGAAAAGCTCTGTCCTCTAAAAAGGTGAATATTAAATCACATGTCATTTTTTCAGTCTTTGTTTTGACAGAATTATGAGCCCATTAATAACAAAGAAAATACCTGAATATAAAAAAGCCTGCAAAGTTTTAGCTGAAAATTGTTCAGCAAGACAAAGCTGAGCTCTGGTTGCACCTTAAGATTACATTTTTTTTTTTTTTGCCTGATTTAAAAGAAGCAAAAATAAAAATTACAGCACAAGGTCAGCAGTGAAAAAATAATGAAACCACACCTCGAGACATGGATCCACGTAGGGCACAGGAGGAAAACTCCCTCAGCTCCCAGATGTGAAGGGCTGACCTCCCCTGGCTGCCTCAAATCCCCCCAGCCACTCTCCTTCCCCCTCATCAGGGGGAAAGAATCATCAGGACAGGGGGCAAAATAAGATGGAAAAGCTCAGGGGTCAAGCTTAAGACAGACAATTCAGTAACCCAATACTGTCATGGGCAAAACAGGCTTGACTTGGGGACAATTAACTCAATGTGTTGCCAATTTGAATGATGGGAGGCAAAGACAAAACCCCACCCTTTTTTCCCCAGGCTCAACTTCAGTCCCTCATGCCTGACTTCCCTGCTTCCCCTTCCCTGGAGCACTGGGGGTTCTGGGCAGCCCACCCTGCTCCTCTCTGCTGCCCGTTTTCCAGCAGATTTTTCCCTGCTCCACCACAGTCTCCCCACGGGCTTCCAGAGAATCCCTGCCCCGGTGCCTCCTCCTGCTCTCCCCGGGGGCTCTCAGGGAGCTCCTCCCACCTAGAATACTCTTTTTTTTGCCATCACCATCAATTCTCACCCTCTTTTGTTTGGTGTTTTTGTGGGTGGTTTTTGTGTGGTTGGTTATTTTTTTTTGTGGTTTGTTTTTTGTGTGTGTGTTTGGTTTAGTTTGTTGTTTGGGTGTTTTTTAATATCCGGAACACAGATTTTCTCTGTTCTGGCCTTTCTTTCTCCTAAAGCTCATATACCCCCTCCTATCTTTAGTCAGCTTTCTCACATTAGGTGACCCTGGCAGAATCTGAGCATTATCTGACCCCATCTAATAACAGTTTTCTCCAGAGGGTCCTTACATTTACTTTATTTGCCCTTTGTACTTATTCAAGCCAACACAAAGGAACCACAGGGCAGTGGTGAAGTAGGACCTAAATTTTAATTCGCATTCTAGATTCTTGATTGGTTTTATTCCACTAGAGGCAAGCTCTCAAGACATAAACAGAATTAAAAATGCATAGACTGCACTTAAAATGTAATATAATAAATGAAATGCGATCCTGTTACTTAATAGCCTCAGCCATTGAAAGTTCAAAGCCATTCTGTATTTCAATTATAAAATGAAACATCATTGTGTTCAAAGGAAAAACATCCACTGAGACACAAAAATCCCTTCTGGAGGTTTTCTTGTGCTATTTCCCTATTTTTAACCCAGAACTCCAGGGGAGGTGCTATCAAATATCAGACCCATTTGGTTCACCAAACCAGGTTATCAAGGTGACCTAATTTAATCTCTCACTGATGAGGACGTTTCCATGAAAGACTCCACTGTCTCCAATGGTTTACTCTGCTTTAGTCTATTAAGTACTGAAAATTAGTAGGGCATATTTCTTTATATTCCTAAAATATCTTAATTAAAAATGCTTTAAGAGACACCGTTTAGCTGCCAGGTGGGGTTGACTCACCGCACTACAAGTATTTAGGAAACGTGTACAACTTAAATGATTTGCTGTGGAATGTCTTGATCCAAGACCCTAAATATGGTGCAAAAAACCCCCACTTAACAAAAAAATAACATCCTGCAGAACCCCAAGTGCAGCTGTCACGGGTATGGGCTCTCTCACAGATTTTATTATGATTATTGTGAAGTCTGTTCTTTCTCACTGCAGATTTAATTCACAATATTTACCTGTTTTTAAAAGGTGTGCTGTAGCAGATAGAATTATTGATCATCTGTGCAGGCACTATAATGTGCACAATATAAATTTACGGCACAGACACAGAAATCACCACAGTAAACAGTTTATGTAGTGCTTTTACCCTTTCTTAAATATGTTACCACATAGGTACCACTGATGGAGCAGCTCTGGGCAGCAGCCAGGCCCAGTTTAAATTGTCTGAAACCAGCTCTGCCCAAAAAGGGGGCAGCTCCTGATCCCTCCTCCCTACAGCCCCCCACTACCGAAACCTCACCACGTAAATCCAGAACTCTTGGATAGCATATAACAGAGAAAAGAAAAACACTGAGAAAGCTAAAAGACCTCAATGAGGTTAATAAGAAATCTCTGCATCACATACATCACCTACTGTGTGTTGCTGTAAATGCAACAGCAGTGCAAAAAGGCAAGTCCCACTCCTAGCTTGAATTTTTCAAATGCTGAGGCATAACAAAAAAGCAACTTTCACTCATCCTTCACACACCAAGAGACCTTCATCAGATTTACCATGAAAAAAAGCCAGTGCCAAAGGAGCAAAGTGGCCTAGAGGTCTGTGGAGTTGTCATGAGTCAAAATATGACAGAAAAGACACTTTTACTATTATCTTTTCAAGCTTGAGCGTCTGGGACTTATATGATAGAAAACAAAAACGTTGGAGATGGTCAGTGGAATATTCTGTGCATGTACAGACACTTCCTACTGCTACTGTTTCCTCCTGTATCAGTTTTTGCTAACAAAAAGGGAACAGGGAAGGAGACATCACACATCCTTTGATGAACAACTGTCTTTTAAAATGTATTATATAAATATACCTCTTCATGACTGCAGTTTTTTTAAACTCTGACACGTGGTGTCACATCTGTACAGACAGTGATTTCTGGGTGATATATCTCTGTATTTTCATGTGTCTGTGATACATCTCTGTATTGTTAACATGCACACACCCAAGCAGCTACACACCACAATAAGAGTGTAAAAAGTAGATTGAATGGCTGCCAAAGAACAATTAAAAGCATTTTAGTTGACCAACCTTGCAATTTAAATTCATTTGAAGCCATTCCCACTGCGTGCTCTGAAGCAATTAAAGGCTGTTGCAGATGCTCTCTTGGATATAAACAGGACAAGCATTTGTGTTCTTGCCTGAACAGTAAGAAGTTGTTTTACTCTGCCTACGCTATAAAAATCCATCTAACCAGGATTATTAGAGGTTGGTGGACTGTCAGGCCCCAGAGCCACTCTAGTGAGTTATTGGGATGGAAGGCAACTGAAAACAGCATCAGTGCACATGGATTCAATGTTGAGTCATGGAAGTGGGGCAAACCCTTATTTGCAGCCACAGTATAAACAGGAGTGGAAGAATCTCTTTAGCAGGAAAGTAGAGGTTGGTTTCAAGATATGAGTTTAATAGCTAAGCATTTAAAAAAAAAAATAAAAAAAGCAAAGAAGACTGAAACCAAGTTGTTGTATTGGTGTCTTGGACTACCAATAGTAATCCATAACAATTCTTGTTCTGACAAAACCTGATTCAATTCCTACCTACCTTGCTGGCTAGTGGTCCACAGTGGCCATAAAAGTGATTCCTGGGGAGAACTCCTTCAGAGGAGTGTCTGATACCACTGTTTTATAACTCCCAAGCCAGCAGAGAAAGTTCAGGAGCTTATGTTGCATTGGTGAGTAAATCTTGGGCCATAGAGCAGTTCTGACTCGACAGTTTCCCCTGCAGTTGACTACCAACATCCTAAATCCTGATTTTCTATTTCTCCATCTTTTAAATAAGTAATTCTTATCTTTTAAGAAAAAAACCCCAACCTTTAGTATTTAAATTTCGCTACCTCACTTTTTTTCCCCCACAGCATAGGATCCTTATCCTTCCTTCTCCACTTTAGTTTGGCAGGTCCTTTCATTCCTATATACTTTAAAAAAATGTATTCTGGTATTAAATAGGATCCTACCAAGTGTGTTGAGAGTCTAAACTCTGGGATCCAAGAAAGAGCTGCAAATCCCCTGTGCTGTCTGTTGGGTTTTAGGGTTTCTAGACAGACACATCTGAACAGGAGGCCACTGACAGCATTTGGGTTACCCACAGCCTGATAAAGAGAAATATAATCTCCTATAGCCTTGAAATTATTAAATCACATTTGTGTGCTCTATAAAAGACCTTTTGACTGTGTTTAAATAATGTTTATAGGGGCTTAAATAACTGTTAAATAAACTGAGCAAATATAGGAGGATTCTTCAGAAATGCAGTGCTGAGAGAAAATATTGTTACTGCTGGTAATCCACGAAAACACCGGGGTCAGCTTTTATGTTTCTTACTGTCAGGTCACCCTCTAAATATTCAAATTACCTTTTGATTACTGCATCATGTCTTTTTGAAACACACATTTCTGGAAAACAGCAGATGTGTTGCAATGTAAGCAAATACCACCTCTGTGCTTGAGAGCTGCCCAGCCGGGAGGAGCACACCGAGCAAACAGCTCTACCACAAACACAGCCGGGTTTGCTGTGCCTTTAAGAAACATAATTAAGCTGGATGAAGACAGTGCAAAGCAGGTAAGGCTTTAGCATTTTATGCTCCAAATGTGGTGATCTTTTGATAAGAGTGATTGATTGTGTCTGGGTAAGTTTGCTTAATATTTGCTGTGGACACTGTCTTGAGTGAGGCTCAATCAATCACTTGGAGCAGGAAATCAGGGCTAATGCACTAAAACAATATCTGTTATGCACTCAGTTAATCCATCACAATTCTCCTGGGCTGTGTCAGAAGTAGCCCTGTGAGTGGGTGTGGACTCAAAATGGACCTTTGAGCTTGTTTTCAATCTAAAAAAGATTTCTTGATCAACTGCTTATAAAATTTTAAATGTATGGGAATCACATTCTCCACCTCAGGCTGAGCTATCTTAGGAATTTGAGGGAAATCAGATTTGAAATAAACCAAATTTAAAATAAATCAAATTTGAAATAAATGCAGTGTATCCTGTAAATATTTTTAAATTAAAAAACTTCTATTAAAGTCTATGGAGTTTGATGTTGCCAAATTTAACAGCAAAAGCTTGTGTGGACTTCAATTCCCATCATTCATCTTCTTATTTTTTTTAAAAAAATTTTCTAAACTCTTCATTTGTTTGTTTTTTGTTTGTCTTTTTTAAGGGATTGTTAAACTTTAGTGTTTTACATGTGAAGTAGTCCCACTTCTAGTTCCTTATACGTCATAGACAAGCTCACCTGGAAAAGTACATAAATACCCTTAAACAAGGAGAAAAATATAAATTATTTGGATATTTGGATTTAAGGTTCCTGTCCACATACCTGACTCAGAAGTATAAAACATTTGATGGTTGGAATTTAGGCCTTAGAATAGAAAAAATGGGAAATTTCTCCACATGAAAAAGAGGAAACATATTAAATGCAGATTCCTTTCCTAAATTTATCATCTCATTCCTCATACATAAACAGTTAAAATCTTAAAGGATCAGGAGAAATTTTAAACCCCAAGGAAGACCGTTCTGTGCAGGGAGAGCTACAGGACAAGCACCTGAGTGATAGATGTTCTTTTGTCAAGTTCCTCTGAGTTGCTTTTAGTTAACTAATGACTTTATCACTTGGTTTGGGACAGAAACAAACAGTGACTGGAATTAATGATCTGGTTGTTTCTTTGGTACTGAGCATCACTCTCTTAAATTAAAATTCTCATCCTAATGGTGCCATGAGTTCCTATTCCTCCTCTTCTGCAGAACTAGTGTTATAAAAAGAGACCAATTAAAAATATGTGATAACCCTCAAAATCACAGCAATCCCTAGAGCGGGGGAGGTGCAGCAACACCAGCCCACGTAGAAGCAGAACACAATTCATGGTGTTAGGACACACAGTGGTGGACACACATTTGACATCACAACCTACCAAACTGGCTCCACAGAATTTTCCTCCTCAAGGACAAGCGGAGGCCTCAGCTATTTCATTATATATTATATCATCATTACATATTATGTTATTAATAATTAAAAGTAATCATATTATATTGTATTATAGGTTGGGGTGCCTTGACTAACTCAGAATCATAACAATCATAAAGAACTATTAAGGAAATATTAACCTGTTACTTCCATGAATAGTCTTATGTTATGCTGCTTATTTGCTAACATGATAATTTGTGCCGTGTATTTAGAACTGACTGCAACACACAATCAATATATAAAACAGAACTGTAGCTGAAATAATCCCCAAAGGAAGGGGCAAAATCCTATGGAAATCATTAGACTTTGTCACACAGAAAAGACTGAGCCTAATGACTTCCTTTGCCTCTTCTCCAAGTCCTTAGAATTCCTAGTACATATTCTGCTTCTTTTGAAACTTCAGGGTGTGTATGATCATTAAGGAGTGATCTGCCCATGGTGCTGTCTGCTTTTAAATTCACATGCCCCTTAATCATGACCACAATTTAATTAACATCTGTAGTTCTCATTCCCTCATATAAATTCCCCTAAGAACACCTGTAGTGAGTCATCAGTGGAAAACTCATAATTTCCTGCTTCTTTCATTAGATTTCTCTTTGAAAGAGTGGGACTTGCAGAGTTCTCACACCTGATTTTCTTCAGCCACCCTGAAGTGTCTCTCAGAACACCGCCCAGCCAAAGTTGAGCCTGACATTCCCCTGTGCTGCAGTGACAGCAGCTGTTTGACACCCAGATTTATTTGGGTTTTCTATTGTCTCCTGGGTGACATTTTGACAACAGCCAATCCACTTTTGTGATTCAGTCTTTGCAGGGAACAATTTGCTGCTGTGAATGGGTTTGTGTATTCTCCTGCAGAGCTTGAAGAACAATATTGATGCACTTTGGAGCTGGTGAACAGTGACAGACCTGGAGAAGAGAATTCAAATGGAGAGTCTGGAAACTGTAATTACCTCAGTAGCCACAGTGTCAAACTGGAAATGTATTTTTAGTTATGTACAAAACATAAAAATTCAATTATTGAACATTGACTGTATAGGAAATTTAAATTTCGTATTGGTCCTCTGAACAGGCACACAATGAGGATTAGAAATTAAATTTTTCTCTTACTGCATCCCTGATATTGTCTATTTTTTACCATTGCTCTATTATTCAAACTTGAGGTGCCATAGGCCACGTCTTCAATCTTGTTTTAGAGGAGATTTCTTTATGCCAGTAATTGAATGGTAGGCTTTATGTCAACTTCCTTGTTTGTTGACACCGAGCACTGTCACCAGCTGTGCCTATAACAATGATTTCTTTTGTGACATGTACGTCATTATCTCCTCCAGGAATTTGTCCAAGGCCAACAATTCACTTCAAATAGTTATTCTGAAAACCATCAGAATGAAAGTACTTTGAAATATTATTACCTTAGGACAAAAACGATGCACTGATTTATCTGTGTGCAATTTCTCCCATATCCTTGGTCTCTCTACACATGAACAGAATTTCACCAAGAGCGTGGGTTTAGAGCTATGGCCATAAGGGAACTCAAAAGATGGCAATGGGAAAAGGAGATTTCCATTCTGTGACATAATTAGCATAATTATTAATATTTAACATCACTGTAGAATATTTGGTTTTGTTTCTTTTTTTTTTTTATGACTGATACCCCTACAGTGCCATCTCTGTCTTCCTGCGTGCAGAGATGAAGGTGTGAAATGTGTATTTACTCCATGTCCTTCATCTTCCATCACAGCTGTGGTCAGAATGTAATGTCAGGGCTGGACCACTGGTTAGTAAATCCCACTTTCACCTCTGACCTAAGTCCACAACTGATCCAGATTGTCTGATTTCATTCTCAGCTTAGGATCTGCTCAGTGTGTTTCCCTACCACACACAGTGTGCAGAAAGGCACCTCTGAGCAAACTCACTCAAGGTGGTGACACAGTTTGAGGCACGTGGATTGCTGGAGTTTTACACATTATGCTCAAATAGCATTTACTGTCTGTCTACCCTGTGCATTTGAAAAAGTCATGGAATCATGGAATGGCCTGGGTTGGAAGGGACCTTAAGGATCATCCTGTTCCAACTCCTTGCCATGGGCTGGGACACTTTCCACTAGCCCAGGTTGCTCCAAGACACATCCAAGCTGGTCTTGGGCACGTCCAGGGATGGAGGAGCCACAGTTTCTCTGGGCAACCTGTGCCAGGGCCTCCCCACCCTCACAGGGACGAATTTCTTCCCAATATCCCATCTAATCCTGCCTTCTGTCAGTTTGAAACTATTCCCCCCTGTCCTGTCCCTCCATCCCTTGTCC
>JAWWES010000035.1:3295469-3410755 GCA_035583135.1 Lophotriccus pileatus | reverse complement strand
TGTCCTGTCCCTCCATCCCTTGTCCCCAGTCCCTCTCCAGCTCTCTTGGAGCCCCTTCAGGCCCTGGAAGGGGCTCTCAGGTCTCCCTGGAGCCTTTTCTTCTCAAGGTGAGCCCCCCCAGCTCTCCCAGCCGGGCTCCAGAACAGAGGGGCTCCAGCCCTTGGTGCATCTCCAGGGTCTCCTCTGGACTGGCTCCAGCATTTCACATCCTTGTGCTGCTGTTCCCAGGGCTGGAGCAGCTCTGCAGGGGGGTCTCACCTGAGGGGGCAGAGGGGCAGATTCCCCCTCTCAGCTGCTGCTCACACTGTGGGAGCAGCCCAGGACACCTCTGATTTCTGGGCTGCCAGGACACAGGACCAGGGTATGTTGAGCTCATCATCAGCCAACTCCCCCATGCAAATTCATGCAAACAGCCCCATGACATTCATCCAAAACAGTTTCGAATATATACGTTTCCTTTAATAACTACCTTGTGTATAATAGTGCATATATAGCTGTTAGATTTTCACTCCATAACATTGCAAGAATTACAAGATAAAAGGTTACTGCTCATGGAATGTCACACTACAAATGCCACATCCCATTAAAACACTGGTGCTCCTGTAATCAACACAATTGCAGTCCAAACAAAAGCTTAAGGTTCTGTAGAGTGCTGCTGAGTGAGAGATGAAATTGATACTGTCAGTAAAGATTCTTGAAACAAGTTATTTTTTTGCCACCTGAAACAAAGGACACGAGAGCATTTTTAACACCTACCTTGGCATATATGAAAGTAAAATGCACGGATTTACTCCCATCAGTATAATAGTTCCTTCAAGCCCCTCTCTCCCCACTCCCACATAGACATACATTATTCAGCGTGTTGGAGACCATCTGGAACTTGCTCCTGAAATAGCCCAGGACTTGATGACCTTCCAGATACGCTGCAAAAACCATTTGTTTGACAAGGGTTTGGAAGAAGGTTGTGGGTGTGTTGTTTCTGGGAGGATTAAGCAGGCTATTTTACAGTTTTGATTAATGCTTGATTTAATTTACTATTTGTATGCGACTGTTTCGGGTAGTGAGAGGTCAGCAGCCACTTTTACTGCTCAGCTTAATGAAGGCTTCCTGTGGTTATTGCTGGAATGTGAGTGTGCACACAAACACCCCCTGGCTCCAGGCCTGATCCACGTCCATCGCCGTCAGAGAGGAGCCTCTCACTGCTGAGGGTGGTGGTTTGTGTAACACAGAACCTTCCCTCTCCTCAGGGACCAGCTACACTTGCAGAGTCAGTTGTGACAGCACATCTACAGCTCACTGTTACACCAGCTACTGAGCACCAAACCACCAAACCACCAAACCAGTCTGTAAAGGCTGGTTTGTACCCCTGTGATAAGTGATGCACATAAAAAATATATATCCTGAAGAATCATGGCTCATGTGAGCATCTGAAGCATTAGTTCATAAACACAGTTCACGTAAGTAGCAATAGAAAACTGCCCATTGTTCATTCTGCTCTTGCTTCCCCTTTTCCTTTCAGCTGCCCATGTTTTAAAGCAGAGAATGCAGAAAGTGTGAACAGCCCTTGTGGCAAGGACAAAGTTTTTGAATATGGTATGAAAGATGATGGATGATCGATGGTGCGATTAAAAGAGCAGAGTGTGGAGAAGAGGGCATGGTCACAGTGCTGCAATGAGGTTAATGATCTGGCTTCGGTTATTTATATGAAATCAAGAATTTCAGCAGCACATAGGTTTCTCTTTTCTGACAGAAAAAGAGCCTGGTCCCTCACACAGCCATGGAGATGCTGCCTGAGTAGACACCAAGCATGGTTCAAAGAAAGAAATGTACTTCTATACAGAACTATGGTAGAAATTTAGAAAGATATCTCATAATTAAACCCAGATGATCTATCTGTGCAAGCCTGTAAACAGCTTCCTGGGTTTTTTCAGACCAAAAGTCAGGGATTTACAATTAAAGGCACAAAAAAAAATGTGTTGCAGACCACCCCTTGTAAGAAATACAGTTTCTGTAGAGTAGGGGGCAGGAAAAAAAATAAATCCATGTGGAACTGGAATGATAAAACACACCAGAAGATGAACAAATAAATGAAGATTCTATACTTTGCTGGGATGGGTGAAGGACCCATTTGATGGTGCACCTTAGAAACAGTTGGCTTGAGCTGCATTTCTGCAGGAAGGACTTACCTGTGCAGCACACACTGTATGTTCCTTCCTGCTTCCTGAATTACATTTGTAATTAATTGCTGGCTGTAAATGTAGAAGTCAAAGACACCTTATTCCTTTACTACCATATTTGTCCTCAGTAACAGCAGGGTTTGATTTTTATGCCTGCTGGAACGTTTCATGACATAGTTTGAAAATATTTTCTCTCAGGACTGATTGACTGTACACGTGTGAATGCTGTGGTGAAACCCAGCTCAGCCTGTCCTCTTCCAGCCTCCTCCTGGAAATACCAAAAGGTTTTCAGGATTTGGAACATGAAGCCCCCCAAAGCCAGTCACCAACACAGCCTTTTTCTGAGTTCCCAGTTTAAGGAAATAATGTTTTCTTTCAAACCCCCGTTTCTGTCAGGAGGGCTGTACTGCCACATAGTACCTTGTAGCAGTGCATGTCTCCAGCTGTTTAAGTTGCTTATTTTCCAAAAGGTTACTCATAAAGTGCAGGTCATGGGGATTAAGTCATGTAGCTCCCATGGAGTACAGCAGGAATTTCACAGTTGAATCCCTGCAAGTTCTTTTGGGAAATGTATTTATTTTTAATGAGTCATTAATCACTTTGCTGACTTCACCAGGTACTGAGGCAGCCTCACATCAACAATTAAGGGCAGTAGTGTGATTTCTAGAATCAGAACTAAAAATTGCCTTATTTACTTGACTGAAAAGCAGATGACCTGGTAGACTGGTGGATTTGGCAAACTGACTGGTGAGACACAGGCTTGGCTGCTTCCATTCAAACAACTGGCAGGACAGTTCATCTTAAAATAGAGCTGGGCATCCACAAAAAATTATGATAAAATGTGTCAAGATGAGCATTAAAAACCTTCAGCATCTTAAATCACTAGAAAACAGTGTGCACATGATTTGTTCCTACAATTAATTCCAAACATTTCCATGGCTGGTAAAATGCATAATCTGAACACTGCAAGTTGTGAACCATTTCTGAGCCCTATCTTTTCAAACTCAAGTTGTATTGAGGAGAAGCATTTCGGGGTTCAACATCACAAAATGACTGAAACTATTGAAACTACACAGAGATTAATCAGTAGTGTTCTCTCACAAGCCATATATTGATAATAATACATTGAGAGAGGGAGGCTGCTGCTTTGCAAACACAGGTCACATGAAACCATGAACACCCACACCATGTGAGTACTGAGATGAGCAACAATTTGTAAATAGATCAAACAATTACTGTTATTATGGCAGGCCTTAGAGAATTTTTAAAGCTGAGACTTATCTGAGAGCAGATAGTTTTGCTTATGCATATGTAAAACCATATGGAGAGGGAAGGTGTAGGGAATAGAAGTGCTGTGATAACACATTGATTAGTAAAATGTTTGGGGTTGAGTTTTTTTAAGGGGGAAGACTCTTTTGAACAGAAATAGTTCTTTCTACATCAGCCCAGGTGCACAGCAGAAATTCAGAAATATGTCCAAGTATTCTCAGTTATAAAATAGTGAAAAATGAATCATAAATTTTCTGCAGTTAGGGAAAAATTCCTTTAGTTCCAGGAAAACCTGCTACATTGATTTGGATGGAGTTAATTTTGTCCACAGCAGCCCCCATGGTGCTGTGGTTCAGATTTGTGATGAAAACACTGTTATTAACACAGGGATGTTTCATTTACTGCTGAGCAGCTCTTACACAGCCTCAGGGCCTTTTCTGTCTCCAGTCAAACCAAGCAGTGGGCTGAGACTCCAAAAGGAGGCTGGGAGGGGGCACAATAAAGGGAAAATAACAACCAAGGAACCCTTCTAAATGTATTTTCTGTTTCATCAAGAAAAGAGAAAGTGTTGTTACATACAACACTGTCTACTCTATTCCTCCTGGGTTTGGGTCAGGTGAAGAAAAAACATTTTAGAGCATTCACTATGGTTCAAAATCACAAGCAATATGTAATATGTTTCCCAAATCTTTATCTGATTCAAAAAATATTCCCTGCACAGTTTGTTGTGCTGAACTCTGACCGAAGAGTCAGTACAATTTGGAACATTATGGACTTAGCAACAAAATAATGAGATTTTTTTTCTTTATTTTTCTTTTTTTCCCCCTTTGAGAGCTCTGTAGGAAACCATGAAAGGGCTGAATCTGAGGGTAGTGGTGACTTTGGGCATCACTGCAGGAGACAGCTGGTGGGAAGCTGGAAGCAGGGCTTTGACTGAATTCTTAGGGCTAAGAGATGATAAGAGGCTCCACAGTCCTGTGGAGTTAAGCAGCTTGACAAGGTGAGCCAGGAGTGAGAAAGGAGCTCTTAAAATCTTCAAATCAATTCCCTGGAAACACGGGAAATACAGGAACTGCACCAGCCACACTTTTTTTGCTGTAAGAAGAAAGTCCCAGCGTATAGTGAGGCTCTGAGAGAGCAGCTTTCTCCCCAAACCTGGTGATTCTGAAGCCTTTATTATTGATTCTCTGAGAGAAACCCAGCCATGCAGGAGTTTTAAAGGAACTGGGGAGGGAGCGAATATATGCACAAGTGAGAGATCCTGAATTCACTGTTGCTTCATTCAGGTTAGTTTATGGGAGTTGGATAATCTTCTTCCTCTGTGGATGTGACGATGAATTTAACGGATCGCTGTAGAAAAGCCAAGGAGCAGAAGTGTGAGAAGAATCTGAGCACAACCAAAATTTGTGCAAGTGGATTTGGTGGCATTTGTTTCAACATGTCAAAGCAATTCCTGGTATGTGGGAAAAGATGCAAAAATATAAGGGGTTTACTGGCACATCACACTGATGGCACTGACTTTGACAGATGCCATTCCTTCAACAGTGGAGCTGCCTTGGGTGTAAATAGAATTCTAAATACCAAGACAGGGATTTTGAGAAGACAAGGGATGCTGAGCTCTTAATTTAGTTCTGCACTTTTTCACTCATTTCTACACTCAGCTGTCTGAAATTCTCTGGGATGAAATAGCTGGAGTTTATTCCAGCCTACAGAAAATGGCTAATTTGGTTTATAATGGGGCAGGCACAGATCTGACTCCAAAGCAGTAGGAAGGTTGTGTTCTGCCTGAGATGGTACCCTGACTGGAAAGAGTCCATAAATGCAAAGACAATCAGGGTGGGATTTTTACAGCCTCCCCCTAAAAATGGTTCACAGCAGTTTAGAACTGACTGTAGGCTTTCCCGTCTTATTTTTCATTAATGGTAGCAGGGTAGAGATTGCCAGTTGGGCTTTTCTTCTAGGGAAACTGTTTTAATGGGGAACAAGCAAAAGTATTCAGGTGAGAAGGAGCTTCACATGGAGCATATATTTTACTGAAATATAAATGTTTAAAAAGCAAAATATTTCATCTGATTAGCTTGACCCTGGTGTTGTTATCATTCAGTTTTCTTACATCTTACACTTTGCTGAGAGTTCTACAAGCTGATGACAGCCTCTCAAGACACTAGACTCCATAACATAACTGCATCTGTGTACTGCACTAATACATTAAAACACGGAACTACAGAGCAGAGCTGGAACAAGAAGCAGGCTAACAGGACAGCTGAGCTGAAATAATAATAATAATAATGTTGAGATTTCTTGTTCTATTTCCCAACTGACTTTCCACATGAGTCTTATCAATTTCCCAATCAACATTGCTGTACGAATTTTTAGCCAAAGAATGAATAAACCGCTTAAAAAGACTATTAACTGCAGCTATTCTGGAGCTGTGGCTTCTGAATTAAAGGTCATGACAGTTATGAATGAGGTTATGGGATTTTTCACTCTACTACTCGGGCTTATGTCTTCAACAGAAGTGGAAATTTAAACCAGAAACAGGATTGCAAGATGACAAATGAATGAAACTCCCAACTACAGAAAGCAGGGTAAGAGGAGGTCATTCCAGAGGCAGTGCAATGAATTTGGGATGTTGATGTTTTGACCAGTGAATAGATCACTGAAGCACAATGCCTGCTGCTGGCAATGCAGCACTTTCTGCAAAGCTTTGTCTTGAGAAAACTGCCACCCATCCTTCAGATTTTCCTCAGACTGGCTGACTGAACAGGAATTCAAACCGATACCATAGACCTCGTTTGCCACTGTGAGTTAAAATTCTTCTCTCCATTTTCTGACCTTTCCTGGTTCTTCCCTTCTCCCTCTGCCCCAACAATGTGCGCGATGGACAAGTTTGTCTCTCCCTACCCCTCAGTGCTCCTGCAGCAAGCTTGGCTGGCAGCAGCACTCGTTTCAAAGTAAAGCAGAATGAAGCTGGACTTTGTCGTCGTACCAAGAAATCAATGATACACTGAAGCACTTTTTAATTAGACCACTGCGGTCCTGAACTAACCCCGAGTTACTGAGATTAAATAATTGCTTATGGCATTCTCAATGTGTAGTTCACCAGAGTGAAAAGAAGACTATTGACTCAACTGCTAAGTTTTGAGAACTGATGAAGTCTGCTGAGTGCAGAAATTCTTCTTAGCACAAAAAAACCAATGCAGTTTTATGACCCGACTCCTTTGAACTATTTTAATTAAGGACTACTATGATAAGAAAGAAGTTGAAAAGCTATTTAGGAGGAAGACAGGCTCCCATTTAAATGTTGACTCATGAATTCAGCACTTTCAAGGGTATTACTGTACTTTTGGTCTTTACTTTTCAAAGCCATTAACTTCTCCCAGCACATTTCTATCTGTGACATCACAGGAACCTGTTAAAGTCATATCACTTAGACATCTATTCTCTTTCAGTCTGCTTTGATTTTTTTCCCTTTACTGCCTAAATTTAGACATACAAATTTGAATAAACAACTGTCTTCAGCTTTACATTCAGATTTTCTGTAGGTGTAATCTGGCACAAATCCCCTGACTGGCGTGGAGCCACCTTGACACATGACTTGAAAACCTGGCCTTAAGAACTCATTAGATTTAAAAGTGTAACTAATCTAACTAGACATTCTTTCAAAAAGGTCATTGTTACATTCATTTGAATAATAAAAATGTACAGGGAACATGCTAAGGGAAAACGGAATTTTTAAATGATAGTGGAGCAAGAACAGAATGAATATTCTCTGTTACAGAACTATCAATAATTATAGAATTATGCAGCATGAGCATCAAAGCATATACAGATGTAGAAATAATTAATGCTTCTGAATTAAGTATATTCATGGCCTTTCATCTTATTTCTTAACATATAAAACAAATACAAGCATATAATCTCGTATTTGACAGTGCTGAGTTCCTCTACCATAATTATACCACCTGTGCAAAACAAAAGGGAATATTTGCCCTTCAAAATGTTCCACGACAGAAAAATCAGCAGAGCACTCTGGGCTTGCTGTTTTTAAAGGATATTCAGACTATGCAGTAGGAGTTTCAAAATCCCACTTGGTTTCTCTCTGGCTTGGTAGGGCTTTAAATTCCTGCACGGAATAAGGCTCCTGCCAGTCCCTGGAGGGAAGCCCCGGCGGCAGCTGAGGCTGCCAGGACACAGAACCTGTTCCACTGCTATTCCTGCGCTATCAATCATTTACAGTTAAGAGAAAGGTGAGCTTCTGTGTTGAGATATCAGCCATTCATCAAGGTTAGGGGGGGAAAGGAAAAGAAAAACTTAGTTTTACAGGCAGATGTTCAGGCAGGAGCAGCAGGGACAAGATGAAGGGACAGCCGGAGGAGCCGGAGGGGTGAACGCTGGGCAGGGGCAAAGCCCCCTCATGGGCACAGAGACACAGAGAGATCTGTGCCCTGTATGTGCTTTGCTCTGAAAGCCTTAACACCGGCCTTGGAATGGTATGTGAAGCACCAGCTCTAAGGCACCTGCACAGGCTTTGGGGAGAAACACAACATAAATCCAGCCTCGGACTGAAGCCCCTGGAAGGGTCGGTCATTACTGGCTGCTGGAGCTCGTGTATCACTTGGCACCTGACAAGCTGCAAGCGCTCCCCAAGTTTTCCAAATCGCAAACAAAAGACCTACAAAACTTGTCCTGCAGCAAACAGCGTCTCGGTAATTCCTCACAGTGGGATTCCCTTTCCACGGCATTACAGGATTGCTGACGGAGACACCCACGGTGAGGGGATCATGGTAACAGGGCACTTGCTGCTCTGAGATGCTACGAGGGGATAGTGAAGGTATTTTTCCTGAATTAAGGTTAATAAACTGAATTTACACTTTGCTGTAAAGAGACTACCTCCCATGGCACCAGATTCCGCAGCACCTTCCGTAAGGATTGTGTTCATTTTCCTCAGGAGACCTGTGAGTTTCTCAGCAATGAGGACACCCTGTTTTCTGAGAGACATTAAAGACAGAGCTGCTCAGAGACTTCACTCGTTCGTGGTCGGCTTGAGGGACAGACAGAAAGGAAACAGGACTTGAAAAGAGCCAAGTATTCAAGACCTCTAAAACTCCATGTACAATTCTGTTTTCATTTTCTCCACTGAAGGAATATTAACTTGCCTCTATTAACTTATATTTTAGAAGATGCTATGAGCTCATTTTGATATTAAAGATTCTTTAGGACAATTTCTATACTTCAGCTCTTATTTTAGTTTTAACTTAATTAAAATCTTTTTGAGATTTTCTTCATGAGACACACTTAGCCTTTCAGTAACAGAATACAGATAATTATATCACTCCTTTCTATAACGTTTGCAGATGGACTGAGCAAAGTAAAGCTGTGTTAAAATAGTGTCTGCCTTATTATTTGATACCCTGGACAGGCTTGGTGCCTCTAGATAAGATCCTGGTGATGCTTCAGAATAATACTTTTTCTCCCTGAAGCCAGTGTGTCAGGACAGCAGGACTGTAATTATTCCTGAGAGAAACACCTCCCCAGGCCTTGGGTGCAGATGACACCCTATGCTTTTAACGAAAGCGAATAATGCAGTATCAGATGTTACGGGCCCATAGAGGCCACAGTAGGTAAAAAGTTTATCCTCTCCTCTTTAAATCATACCTCTTTAATGATTTCCTAGCATCCTGTCCACACAGCTTGCTTTTAATCTCTGCAAGGTGACTTCTAGATTTGATATCAAGATACTTACCTTTCTGAAATGTAGAATAAGTAATTAAAATTGTATATATGCACAGCTAGATAATTTTATTAACAGCATGCATTTAAAAATGCATAGAAATGTAACTTGCAGTTGTCCTGTGTAAGACAAAGTATTTTTTATGTATTTTATTAAAGAAGCTCAAATCTAAATAGTTTTATTGCGTGAGCAAACAAAGATTTTAGAGATTAAAATATATGGCCCTGGACTGTCAGTAACTTTGCACATATAAATACTAGCATAGATTCAGGAGTTTAGATTGGGAAGATCCTGTTGCATACAAATAAACTGACACATTAAAATGGATGTTCCATCCACAGCCATCCAAAGGGAATCAGATCGAAGGACTGAATATGCGTTTTCTAAATTAAAAATTCAAATCAGAACATGTAAAGGAGTTTAAAATAATAATTACATGAATCCCAATTAAGTATTACACAGTAATTACAATGAGTGCTATCAGCAAATTCAAAATGTGATTTTGGTTAAAGGTATTACCATGGAACACAACTCCAGGCAGGTGCACCCAAACACCAGCAAGTGGAGAAGGAATCACTGGTGCTTGTGTGTCAGGGAGGAATGAAATCAGCTCAGTATTCTGTGGTTTGTGCTACCTCAGCCAACTAGAACCTTGCTTTTCCCATGCTTTTATGGGCTAAAATGTTCTTAAAGGTTAAACACAGGGTAGAATTAAAAAATGTAGAACTAGAGAAGTGTGTATGCACTTACCAGTAACAGAAAATTAGAGTTACTTCTCTATAAAGTTCAGCTTTGGTTTTGTAATATCTGCACCAGGTGCTTCAGAGAACAATCCAAGGGATGTCTTATTTCACTGTGTGAAAGCTGGTTTAGGAACCAAAGTTCTACCTTTAATAAAAAGCTAAACAAATAGAGCAGGCTTTAGATGTATCTATCTGTGCTTGAAAAATTAGCAGTGTGATTATCAGTGGAAATACATATCTTGAAATAGTGGCAGTTTGGGCAGGCAACATTTAGATTTTTCTGTATATGCTGAAACCACAATGTGTAATAATGAAATACACACAAACACCAATATTCTATGTGCATCCCTTAATTTTTATGCAGCATTTAGGAGCATGTGTGCAATCCAGACTCTCTAACTTCCCAGCTGTATTGGGAATAAAGGATTACACATAATGTATCATCTGCCAGTAAACACAGTTACACCTCTGGATAAATGCTCCTCCCCAGTATTTCCCCCTGAATTCCTATACTGATGTATAGGAACACAAATTCTGTGTTCTGAAGCTTTACTATTGGACATCACCTTTACCCTTAAGGCATTCCATTAAAGTCAGCTGAAACTTCTTTTACTTTTGATCTGGACAGACTGACTCTACCCACACACAGCAGACTTCAGTTCCTACAAGTTCAGTGGAAGCCACACTGTCTTCTGATGTAACCACAAACACTGACTCATTTCCACAGAACAAAACAGATAAGATGAGCTTTCCTTGAAAGATTTCCAATAGGGTGGCACTTCATTTTCTATAGAAAACATTCTATTCTATATTCTGAAGTCATGTTTGTAAATAATCTTTTCCCATCGCAGTGCTTTTCAGGTATCTGATTCCAAAGTGTTCTTTCACTAAAGGCCTGAGACTACAAATGTGCCACAAATGTGGGGTCCAAATGACAAATCTGCTGGGAGAACCAGAACCAGATCCAAATATGAACAAAGCCTTGGAAGAGGCTTTGCATGTGTGGTGGAATGTGCATCCATTCAGCCTCACATTTGTGCTCTCTCTCTCTTTTAGAGAGCCAGAATTTTTTTGTAACATTTTTTTCCTTTCTTTTTCCTTTCCAAATTGGAATGATTTTCCCCACTAAAGATCTGGTGGGAACTTAAAATGCCATTGTTCTAAGTTTCAAGGGCTGCCTAATTAGAATAATGAGAGTAGAATAAAAAGTGAGATTTTTCCCCCCAACTTCTGATAGGTTTGGATTCCAAATCATCTGCTGCCATTCTCCAGGCACATACCCAAATAAACAAGTGACAAGTCCCAGAATGACTTTAAGATGTGCTAAACATTCAGTTCCTGTGCTAGTTTGCAGAACAAACAGTCAGAAAATCAGGCCACATTCACTGAAAGCCAGATTTTTGACAGCTCGGAGGAATGGAAGGTTTCAAACATGGCATGATTGGCTTTGGGGATGTTTCAAACTAGATAAATTTTTAATTTTTTTTTTTTCCAAATCCTGGTTCTTCTTTTGTTTTCTCCTTGTGAGAAAATCTCCCCAGTGAGCGAGAGTGACCCAAAGCCCTGTTCACATCTTACCAGTGTCTGTCAGGGGCTGGGATTGCAGTGCAGCACAGATATTGCACAATGTATGGGCCAAATACATAACAACTCTACATGACTACATGGTCCAAATCACTGTCTGTTAACATTAAGGTAATACCTTGATGGATTTTCAATGGCAGCTCAAAGCACACTGCTGAAAAATGTTTCAAGATCAAAAAAGAAAAAAAAAAAAAAAAAAGCCAAACACACTTAATTTCCATTTCAACAATTAACACACATTCTAAAAGTCAGAGTCTCCACAGCCATGCAGCCCTGAAAAGCTGAAGGGTCTGTGGTTCAACTGAATCATCTGACTTTCAAGCAGAGGACATCTATTTTAGTTCATCAGACTTGCTAAAATTAACCAAGGTTCACAGCTTTGTGAAAAATACATGCTAAAAGAACTCCTCTAAATCGAGATTGCGTACTAATAATTAAAGTTCCACATTCTGAAGGCTTTTCTCATGGTTTTTGCCTCTTTCCAGTAAAATCGTAGGAAATGGAAAATTAGCGTTTGGGAACAAGCTGAAAGGAACAAGCTGAAAGGAACAAGCTGACTGCCACAGATCTCAGACATCCTAAAGAACTGAACAAAACACACAATGTCACGGTCAAAAAGGTGCAGCAGGATCTATTTTTGTCTTAACCTTAGTCCTGTGCAAAGGTAAAGAAAAGCAAGCACTCTGTTAACAACACAAATACATTTAGCCTTACAAAACGAGCACCGGTTTGTCGTACTGTTATTAATGTGTCTAATATTTACTGAGACCAGGGAGGGCTATCAAGAGATTATTTTAATATAAAAAGCTCATGACTCCACATGAGACTTTTCAGTGTGGAGCCAGAGCTGCCTTCCTTGATCCTGTCAGGATGACACAAATCCACCTGCTTGCATCTAACAGGTAACTCCTAAGGACAGCTTTCTTCTTTTCTTGTTTTCTTTTCCTTCTCCCTTTTCTCTGTGTGTGTGTGGATGTGGCATCTCTGTGTGTGTGGGGATCTGTTAGTACTTCAGACTCCACAATTACATTATAATGTAAACTAATTCCTGTTGATACAGTCTCTGTTGTCCTTAAAAAATCTTTAAGTGGTTTATACCTTGTTACTTCTCTCTCAGGTACGTGCCACGTGAGAGGCTCAACTAGAGCAGAGTTTCACCTTGTATTTCTTGCTCTACAGGCTGAGGATAGAACTTGGAGCATCCTCAATGCTGCTCCTGTTGTGAGGGAGACATGGGGAGACTCAGCAGCAACAATTGTGGAAATGTGTCATGTAGCTGTTAACTCTTCTTCCCCAGAGTCCTAACTTTAGCCAGACCTGGGACCTTAGCAGTGTGCAGAGGCTTTTACTTTCTTTCCATCATGATGGCATATATACAGGCCCTCCTTCATTAAAAGAACTCCCACCAGTAGCAGCTTTCCTCGTCCTCCCTACATTTCCCACTAAAGCAATCCCTCCTCCTCAGCCTCCTGCAGCTCCTGCAGTTCTGATTCAGGCTGCTCGGGTGGTGCCCAGGCTCAGTTTCACCCTCACAGTGCCAGGATCTCTGGTCATTCCCCTGGTCCATCTCTGACTGCTCTGGCATCTGCCTCACGTACCAGCAATCCAACACCTCCAGTCTTAGCACTCGATTACAGTCACAAGTTTGGTTTCATCCAGAAACATGAAATTTCCAGGTAAGGGGAAGGTCACTGTCCTACAGAGGAATAGCATCAGCTGCTTTATTTTAACTTCATCACTAAGCTGTAGATTTTTCAATACCCTCTTTAATTTTTTAGTGAAGTCATAAACAGCATAAATGTCAAAGACTTTCCCACTGTAAAGGATTACAGCTCAATTCTATTTTTGCCCATAGTTTGCTGAGGGTTGAGTTATTGCTTTTTCCAGATCTTTGCTTCTTTACAACAATGTGGCTTAAGTGGCTTTACAGCAGTGGCTTAAGATGGTCTTGTCAAGGCATCTTTCATTTATTTGAAAAATTTGACTAATAAGGACTTGCTTTACATTAAAGGCCTTTACAGGGGCATATAAAATTTATAATTAAAGTTAATAAAGGTAAATGATTGTGAAGTTAGGTGAGCCTGGAAAATGGAAAAGGAGGATGCTAAAACAGGCACAGAGAGGACAGAAAAATACCATTCAAAGGATTACTTTCCAAATTTCATATTTTAAGAACTTCACAAATTCACCCATCCACATGTGGTCAGTGTTATGTCTGTCTTTTGCAATTGTAAAATTAGATAATTACTGGCTCAAGAAACATAAATTATAGATCCTTACCTGTGCTAAAGAAATTAATCCCGTATATCTTTTGTAGCTTCCTGAAAAATCCTAAAGTATCTATTTATGTTGAAGCCTGGTTTGTTTTGGTCTTTGATTTTAAGTTGTGTTGCCCATTGTAACACCATCAAATCTATAGATTTTATCTATACAATTGGTGTACAGTGGTATAAGAAAAAAATGTACATAATTTACAAATTTATTCAGGCAGAAGGTTCAGAAAAAAAGATGCAAACACAGTAAAATTTTTCTATTAGTCCACATCACTGAATTTAGAAGTTTATATGAGAATTTTTGTGGGGCGAGTGGAAGTAACATTTACCTGCACTATTACAAGCCACAGTCACTTCAAATCCTGTATTTCCACACTCATTAAACCACTGCTCAGAGGAGTCCTGCTGCTAAAATATGATGTGGTTCTTTTATAGGAGTATCATTACCTAATGATTTTGAAAGAGCCTTATTTTTCAAAGTGAGAGGGAAAGTGAGCTGAATTACCTGGGGTTGCACAGGGCAGCTCAGGGAAGTCTGGCCCAGCTCCTGTGTGCACATTTAATGTGGGGAAAAGGGAATGGACACACTCAGGAGAGCTCATGGATGGCAATGCTGAATTACCCAGCAGCAATCCTGATGGGGAATTTTCATGTGCTTACTGAAAAAAACCCCCAAACGTAACAGCAGAACTTTTGATCCCTATTTCAGGAGATATTTATGACTTCCCAGCCCACAGAAACTGCACCCACTGAGGAGCACGGACAGCAGTGCCCACGATGGTCAGTCACGAGGAGTCATCGTGACATTCTTGTACTCCAGCTGCTCTGGCCTGTTTCTAAACAAGCAATTTAAATTCACTTTCCAATATTTCTCCAAATGTGATGAGATTTCTGCTTTTCCTACTGCCCTTAATTTCATAGGAGCTGGAAAACAGGAGCTCAATGGCTACCACACCATTCCTGGAATTCATGTAGGATAATCCCCAGAGCTGTTTCAGGCCTGTCAGCAGCTAAACCAAAAACATGCACAGAAAAGTAGAATTTCCTACCTTTTTGCACAAAAACCCCTGTTGGTGCTGCTGTAATTTGTATTTCTAGCTTTTTATCACACAGTGCCACAGCCCAACACAGCCCTGCTCCTGTATTTCATTTTTGAGGGATGACTCACAGAGGTTTGGTGCCTTATTATGGCTTCATTAGAGAGGAACAAAAAGACATATAACTGTCTAACAACCTATGGGGCTTTCATAGCATGGAGATTGCTGGAACACAGAAATGCTTGAAACTACTCCTAAACTGGCTGACTGGCTGCATGCAACTCCAAACTCCCTTTATGGAGAATAAACTCAAGGCACTTTTTTCACTAATTCCATCCTATAGGAATAATGCAAACCAGGTGCAATAGAATCAGGAGTTTGGGCTCTGGTTAATAAAGTCATAAATCAAAGCTGAAAACAAAGACACGTTTTTATCTCAGCACTGTTACATTCCAGTGCTTGTTGCAGTGTAATTATCCTCATTGGCTTTTGCCCCCTCTCTGTAGGGGCACCTGTACACCTTTTCCTGGAGTGCCAGAAGCACCCTGAGTGGGAACTCAGGATTGATGTGCACATGCATGGCGTGATTTTCATATGCACTGAAAGGTGCTGAGAATTGCAAAATATCTTCCCTTACACAGGAATATAATGATGTTGATACATCTATCATTCTAATAACTCCTGCCCAGCCTAATGAGCTATGCACTGTTCATAAGTCATGTTTTAGGGAGCAAAACTTGATCTGCAAAGGCAATAACGACATGTTGGTGCTCTGAGTCCTCCTTAGTGCTCCACGTCCTGTTCCTTCCCCACCACGCTGCTTCTATGACCAACACTCTCCCAGTATCCTCCCTTTCACTTGTCACTCAAATTCTCCAAGGCACTGTGATTTTTTTAGCTGATATCAGCAGTGCAGCTGCTTGGGCAGCAGCCTCTGTGAGGGTGATACACCTGTGTGTATTTGGCCAGTCCCACAAATACAGATATGAATTCCACAGGCTATTTTACCCTCAAAAATGATGAACCTCCTGCCTCTTCGTGCTCCGGAAAGTAGCAGATGGCAGCCAAGCCAAACATTCAGAGTTCCTGGACATTTCTGATGCTTCTAAATCATTTTTGCGTGAAAAGTGTCACACATGAACCTTTCCAAAGCATGTTCCATCACAGAACTGTAGTACTTAAGCAGCAACAGCATCAGGTAGCTCAAATGTCCTACTTGTCTGCAACATCAGTACATGAAGAAAATCAAAGAAATACATAAAACAGCATATAAAAAGATACCGAAAAAAGGCTGAGCCACAACAGTCTAGAGAAGTTCATTACACCTACATGTGTATTTACAATGTTTATGAGTTTCTAAGCCTGAGTAAATAAGGCAGCACTAAATAAAAGGCAGCACTCAGAAAGCTGCCATTATGATCATCTGCAAAATTCCACCTCATTTAGATTTACCCACTCCTCAGACCTCGATTCAATTCAAAGGACTTGAAATCCTTTTATAACCTCGTCTTCCATAATGGAATAAATCAACAAGCAGCATTTAACTGAGGGAGAAGAAAAATAAGACTGAACATGATATAAGGATATAGGAAGAAATGAGGCAGAAAAGATCTGCTTCTGGTTACACTTTTATACGTACAGGCACCAAAGCATTAAGATCATTTTGCAGTATTAAACAAAATATTATTAAGTCCAGCAACATCTGATACTGGGGCAGGCACAACAGTGTTGGCCATAGCTGGAGGGGGGCTTAATTGTATCCGAGATTTAAGTCCTGATTCCACATAATTCATGTTAGAGATTTTCTACTGCTGGATTTTCTCAAGTTAAACTATCTGCCTTCTCTTTAATGAATATGTAGAGGCCATCCAGAGAATATCCTTGTGCCTGAAAATGAGTTCTGATTTTCTTTTTTCCCCCCAAAGGCATTTTAAAGTATTTTAAAGTATTATTGTTAAAGTTGCACATCAAAGTGATCTACTGGTATTGTAGAAAGGGCACCTCTATGTAATTGCATCAAATTGGCTCATGACACATTTATTGATAAGATGGATGTAGATAATGTTTGTGTGTTCAATAACCTTCTTTGGCTATTACTGCCACTGAGCCCTGGTGAAGAGAACAGGTTCAGTCCTCAGTTGTGGATGAAAACATCGTGGAGAGGATGAAACTATGAGGAATTTTACACTTCTTTATTTGTAAATACTACCCTGACATTTCTTAGTCATCTTGAATTTTCTGTAAAATAGTAATTAATGATCAGAAAAAAATAACCATGGGCTGAAAAGTCTGAGAGTTTTTAAGTTCTACAGAAATGTTTACTGATAATTCACCAGTTGGATGTGAGTTTGGACCTATACAGACCTCCCAGTCTCCACTCAGCTGAGGGCTGATTATTGTGCACAATGTTTATTTTCACACTGGTTTGATGAGATCTGTTCATCTCAGCCACAGCTGCTCTGATTTTGAGTATAATATTTTAATATTTCAGCCACAGGATCTTAGAAATGCGGTGTTGTCCTTTCTACATATGCCAGGTTTGAAGTTGTCACCAAGCACCCACATGGGCCTGGGTGAGAGTTATTGTGTGAGGCACATGCTGGCTTAGAGTTTGCAAAGGAAGTGTCCTTACTTAGACTATCTTGAAAGTCACAGCTGCATGAGCTTTTTTATTTACTATTAGAAAGCAAACAGGTTTGGGTTTGTTGTTTTGTTTGGTTTGGTGGCTTTTTTAATAATTAAAAACATTATTTCCGTCTATTTCACAAATATGATACGATTTGGCAAATATTTGCTTGTCAATCAAAACATGGTTTTTTTATTTAGGAAACAACACAAAGAAGCAAGAGGGATGAGTCAGTGGTGCCAACCATAATGAATGGGGCAATGAAGAACTGGGAAAGCAAGATTAAAATCCCTCTGCTATTAAAAGTCAAAGCACCTCCTATCCCAACTGTTGTCTACACAGTTAGTTGGTGGAATTAAAGGTTCTCTACTTTCTAATAAAATAATCATTGGGATAGAAAGTAATCAGAGCAAAGATCAAAGAGCCAACACTCATAGTGCTTCCAGAATCCCCTGAATTCTTACAGTGAAGATGCTCCAATTTGTGGCTTATTTGGCACTGAATGGATCATCAACACTGGACTCTGCTTTCTGGACAGCACAGAGTGCTGCTTCCTACCATAACCCTGTGAATTAATTTGAGCCTTCTCTGCTGAGCTTCCTGAAAATCACAAAGGAAAGCTCCAGCTGCCACAGGGCTCGGGGTGAGCTGGCCCAGAGGCTTTGCTGGAAGCACATCTGACTTCTCCTCAGCTCTGAGGGCAGTGAAGCTGCAAGTCCTCAGGTGGGGCAGGAGCCTTCCTCTTGGGAAGGCAGCAGCATCCACTCCTCACGTTCCCAGAGGCTGGCATTACTCTTCCACTGGCTCTGGCTGTGTGTCCCCACTGGGTCTGGTTCTGAGGTCTCAAGCTCTGTGTCTCCCTTCTCTCTTAGTCTTGCTTTGGCAAACAGGGTTATATAGACCCCAGTGTTAATCAGAGACTACAAACAAGCCAGAGGAAAGCTGTGTAAATAAGCCAGGGCAAGAGAAAGCCTTTCTGCTTGCCTTGGCCAAGACAAATTACAAGTACACAGGTAAGTATACTGTTTAAAAAAACACAGCAGGCTCCTGAACCCACAGTTATCAACATAAACTATGACAGGAAAAAAATCCTCAGCTGAAGGCAGAAATCACACAGCAGACACAACAGAACAAGAAGCCCTTCCCAATATGCATTAAAAAAATTAAGTTTCTGAGAGAGTACATTGGCAGCAGCCATTTACTTTATCTGTACATTTGGGAGCACATTGAGAAGCAGGTTTTCAATCTGAAGGATCAAATCTGACACAATTCATCAGACAATAACAGTGAAATCAAAAAGACAGTAACTGGAAAATGTAATCCTCCCCTGAAATTTTCCTCAGCTCACCATCTGCTTCCATTCTATTACATCCCACTGGGGACTCACTGTCTTGCAACACCTCCTCTGGGTGGGATTGCCACAGATGGAGCAGGCAGGAGGGAGAGCTGCACTGCAGGACCCAGCCACGGGCTCTGGGGGCCACGGAACGTGGCTGGGTGTTCCCTTCTGAGGGGGGAGACAACTGGAACACACGAGGAACCCAATGCCAACACATCACACCAGGGTAAAGCTGTGCTCACAGAAACCAGGCGGGTTTTCCTCCAGTGAGAACAGCAGGTTTGAGCCACCCCCGTGGAACATTTACAAGCATTTCCCAGCAGAGGTTATTTCCTCAGAATCCCCTCAAATAGCAGCATTCCCTGCAGTTGTCAGAAGTGTTTTGCTGACACAGAAAAGCATGTTGGTGTGTGTGTGGAACCACTGGGACATGAATTTCCTTGAAGGAAGGAGCTCCGAGCCATCTGGGGACAGGAACAGCCAAGCAGTGCTGACTGAAATGTTATTTTCTGTCTTCTGAAACTCCAGTAAATTAAAATGGTGGAAATTCTATTTTAAAATGAAACCAATCCCTACAGCATAGAGACAACAAGAGGATGCCGTGTTCAGAGAGTTTAGGACATTTCTAGCAATACAAAGGCAATATCAAAAGTTGTTCTTTAGAGATTAACTTTTACCCCTACCTATCCTTTACCTTTTGCAATGTATCCCATATACCTCGCAGCTGGGAGAGCTTGGGGGGGAAAAATTCTTTTCTCCTATTAATTTGCTCCTGATCCTCTAAAATTCAAAGTGCATATTGTTTAAAGGATACATTTAAGTGAATGTTTCTGCTCCCAAAGAGAGTCTCCTCAGCATCAGAGGAGTGAGGACAGAGCTGTTCAACTTATCCATCTGAGTTTCAACCACAGTTGAATTCAGTGTGCCCTGAAAGTCTCAAACATCTTACTACACTTGAAATAAGTTCAGCTTTGAGCAGGTAATCTGGACTCTGCCCAGGTGAAGAACATATAAAAACTCTTATTCTTTAGTGTATACAACAGTTGTTCAAATAGCTATCAGACAAGCTGTTCTACCTAGAAACAGCAGAATTGTTGGCCCTGTGTAGGTGAACTCCTCTGCTCTACAACCCCCATTTACTCCAGCCCAGTGATGCACACAGGTATGTCCTCACCTGTACTCAGCTCAGCAGCTATTTGGGTATCAGATGGTCAAGTCACATTGCTAAAGTCCAATTTGTGTGCAACAGTTTCTCCTATTAAGCTACAGATCCTTTGGGAACCAGCAATTCCTGCTGCTGTTGTGGTGCTGTTTACTTGAGGTTTATACACTAAGAGCCACCTGCAATGGCTTTTCCATGCTGGAGCATGAAAGCAACATATATCAAACAGGATCTGTAATGACCCTGCCCATCACATCAGCTCCAAATCCTAAAATTTTTCAAACAGTCCATGACATACTTCACATTCTGCTGGAAGAAGCAATTCCTCACACCTTGCAAACACCAAATAAAAATATCAACAGCAATCATATATTATATACCATAGAGGAGTCTTCAAGGAATTAACAAAAAGGAATTTGGCTAAAATGTCCTTTTTTTTCCCTAGGCAAGTATTTATTTATGGTTACTTAGATGAACTCTAATGATCACTTCAAAGCACATGAATAAGTTTCAAGCCAAGTTAGGGAAAGCAATTCATGTTACTATTCATATTTTAAGATATATTATGTGTTAAAATTCATTTGGTCTTCTACTGAAATGCCAGAACATCCAAATGCTGAAATGCTTTCACCTCATTTTTGCAAAAGGTCATGTTGATTTTTCATGATGAAAAGTTCATACCTTCCTACTTAGCAAAAATGGGAAATACAACGAAAACAAAGTATGTTTAATGAGAAACTTCTGATGGACTGAATTCATGTTGCCTCAGACTAGGTAAACTAAACCAGAAAACAAATAATTCTTTATAACAGCTGGCAAGGATCGTCATATGAACAACAGAAAACTCCTGAAACCTTTGCAAATCCATTTGAAAACCCCTCCATCAGATTCATTTCGGTTTCGTGAAGTCTGGAAGCCTCCAGGGATTTTGGACCCATTAAAAGCCTGTGACAATGCATCAGTTTAGACAGATTTGGAATGAACATAGATTCTTTTTTTTCAGATTATTTATTCTCCTCTAAGGTCTGTCTTTAATTTCTTATTGAGTGATGAACACACATTTATTCAGCCTTTTAATGTGTGATATGATATCACCTTTTATATACCACAGTGCAAACTTTAAATAACTTCACCCAGGCTATTCTAAATACAAGAATGTTTGTTTTTACTGTTATTTTTCTGACAACATTATTATTCTGCCTGTGTGATGCAAAGCATGATTGTATTAAAATAATTGGGAAAATATGTTTCTCATTTTGCACATTTTCAGTAGGCATTTTATTTTCTTCAAAAATTCTTGAAAACTGAAATGCTTTGGGAGAACATTTAAGCATTAGAGTATCTCATGAAGAGCAGCTTTTCCCATTCACACTCAGAAGCATTTCTTTCAGGAAGACGATTACCAGGATGACTTGTCTTGGTTTTAGAATATCCATTTTAACCTTAAAGCAAGCTCACTACTTGGAATTTTAAAATATCCTGACACAGTGCTGGTTTTTTGTCTCAAAATCCAATATACTGTGGTTTTACCCCCTCTTCCAGCTGCTGCTGTGCAGTAAATCAGTTGGATGTTTGGCTCCCAGCACCACTCCTTCAAACAGGTTTGAGAAAGACAACGGCCACTCTCCTGAAAATTCATGTTTTCAGGGCCAGCAACAGGGAAAAATCTGGAAAGTGGAACATCTGGAATATCAAATATTAACCTCAGTGGAGCCTACCCGGGAAAGATCACAGGTCTGTGACAGCAGAGACCACGTGAACCTTGTGACAAACGTTTGAATGTGCCTTGAAAATCCACCACCTGAGGACAGGAAGGTTACTGGGTCTGTCATAGCACTGCATGTTGGCAGGGGCTTGGAATGTAACTGTTTATAACACACACCATTAGTTTATGTAAATTCTGTGTGAACGAGCCCCTCCTTGGCTGGGAAGGACTCCCAGGTCGGGCCAGTCACCCACCCCTATTTCCCAGCTTGATTTTGTAGGTCACCTGTATATGCTGTGTTCCATTAAAGATTACAACAGCCCTGAAGATATTGGGCACTTATGGAATATGAAAACGCTCCCCAGTCTCCCTGTTCAGGTGTGGGACCAGACATATCCCCTGCCATGATTGCCAATAACTGGCTTTTAATGAGCTGTTTGTGCCAGTCAGCAGAAAGGTCCCTGCAGATCTGAGAGCTCAAGAACTCTCCTGTTATTCAGGAATGACAGGTGACCTACCCCAGATCAGTGCATGTACCAATGCCCACTGGCCCAGTGCTTGATTTTAGAAAAGATCCTTGTACAACTTCTTCCCCACTTGCAATAATAATAATAATAATAAAAAAGCCCATCAATCCTCACTCATTTTTCCCTCGTAATTCACCTTGGCTGCAATGCCCTTCCCAGTTAATAAAAGTGAGGCTGGAGATGTGTTATGACTGCAGCCACATCTTATTGTCATCTCTTATCTTATATTTAGATCATAAGCTTTATGAGGCAACGTCTGTGTTTTTGCACTGATTTTATATGGTGGCTGGTGCACAGGCTTAATGCAAAGCTGTGGCTCCCAGGAATTGTCACTGATGATAAAAGCTGTTTTAATGAGTCTGCATTATCAATAACATCATTAGTGTTATTCCCTGATAAATTTCATCGCTTCAAAATCAATGTCAGGCAATTATTTTAAAATATACAGTGGATGCATTATTTTCTAACAACCCTACAAATGTGTGTCTTGGTTAAACAAAGAGACAAATTCAGCTCCAGCTAAGCATGAAATACTCTGTAATGTTTTCATTATGAGGTTACATATGAGGTTGTTCATTAGATAGACTAAATGAGCAGACAATAAATAAAAATTGAAAGAGAGAAATGTGCAGGGCATCAGTATAAACTCAGCAGAGCTTCTCATTTTCCCCTTATAATCCTGCCTTGCAATCCTTCTGGATTCATGCACTCAGGACTCACAGCCTGAGCTGTCCAAGCAGTCCCCAGGAATCCAGGAGCCTCCTGGCCAGGAGGCTTTGTCCTCCCTGCAGCAGTGTCAGGTCTTTTCCCTGCCAAGCCCAGCTTTGGTTTGTGGTTTTACTGAAAACCACTTCATGTATTACAGAATAAATTATTGTTGTTCTCTCTTGGATTATTGGTTTAAGTGCAATTAACTGGGGACTAAAGAAGGGAAAGCTGGTATGAAATACATTCTCTCTTTTGCCCTGTCTGCCCTCTCTCCTGTGCAAGCAAGCTGGGCTTGCCACCAACTTCTTGCAGCTTGGTAATGATCAGTTTGAAAGAGCATTTACCAGTGTTCCTAGGATATATATAGAGATACATATGTAGCTGTACATTAGGCACCATCAGTGTGTTTCTTCCTTTGCTTACTGAAAGAAAAAACTCGGGGATAATATATACAGACCATTTAAGAGTGTTTGTTTCCCCTGAATGCACTCATTTTGGTGATATTCATCATCATTAGGCACAAGGTTTGCTTCCATTTCTTTTTCTTTTGGTGAAGAAAAGCTTTCTCACCAGCAGCATTTGCACTTGTACAGATTTGGATCCTCCCACTGGTGGAAGCTGTACGTACTGGATTCAATGAGGGAATTTAAATTACAGAAATATGGACATAAATATTCATCTCTTTAGGCTGTTTTCACCTCCCTCCCCCTCCAAAAAAGACGGAGTACTACAGCCGGTGGATTAAGGCACACTGAGCAAGGGTGGGGAGGCACCAGGTATCAACTCCTCACTCACTCAGCCAGTGCAGTGACCTTGTGTCTGTCACGGGAAAGGACTCAAGAGCCGTTAATGCTTCAATCAGCTGCTTCTTTGTAACATCCCCGGGACATAATGTCTCGTTGTATAAATGATGTGCAGCCCGTGCCCTGCTCTGGTGCTGATGGCATTTTGCTTTCTCTGCTTTTATAGGAATTAGGAGCAAAGAGAAGCAGCCCTGCTAGAAATTAAGGTGGCCAACAGCTTGGGTGTTTCATGTTTTTAAAAAGTGTAGCATGAGTGAAACCAAATATCCCCTTTTTTCTTAACTAACAGCTATTATTTCTATATCTTTGGAAACAGGAAAGATCACAGAGACTGTTCTCTCACTGCTCTACCTGAAACAGGCACCTGCAGACCAGTTAAAAAAAAAGTAGGGTATAAAATTGTTGTGTTTCTACATATAAAGATGTTGGTATTAAAGTTACATTTACACCCATTGTGCAACACTGGATATTATGGCATCTCTGGAGGTCATTCTTACAAGCTGGTGACAGCACTCTGTGTCTAGAAGTTATTAGTCTAAGAATAAGCCCATTTTTATGCAGTTCTTCAGAATAACTCTCTCAAGTGGGCAGAGGGGACCAAGTACAAATGTAGGGCAGCTCTGAGCATCACATGTCACAGAGGACACGCTCCGTGTCCTGCTTTTGGAGGAAGAGCGATAGGCCTCCCTTGCCCTTCCTTTGCAGCACTAAATCCATTTGTTACAACTGGAGATTGTCCTTTCAGATATACACCTGCACCTCTAAATTAAACCTGACTTCATGAAATAACCCGTTTCCTCAGAGAAGTCAGCATTAATTTTTTTAATTGATTGATTTAATGGACAATAAATGAAAGTATAGTGACTACTGCAGTGTATCTCTTCCAAAAATTCTTTATGTTGACATAAACTATATCCATGACCTCAAAGTTTCCTGAACTCTGACTTGAAAATTAAAATTCCCATTAAAAAGTAAAACTGTCTTTAGTTTTTTCTGGAAGTAACTGATGCACAGTGAGATTAAATGACTTCACCAAGGAGAGACAACCTTTCCTTTAGACCCTTAATATTACATGTGGGATACACATTTCACAGTCATCAGCTGCATTGGTTCCCAAGGACATATGACAAGATAACTTAAGGACTTTGATGGAAAATTTTCATGGAATGAGGAACCTCAACATGTTTTTAAAATGAAGGAGAGTTGGATGTGTAACACATACCTTGATCTGTATTTCCCCTACAAGGAGTGGAACAATTAGAGGGCACAAAAACATCGTTAACAGCCATTCACTGTCAACGTGGGCTAGAAATCAAAATGCCTTTGAAAATGAAGACAGCTCAGGTAATCTCTCTGCATTGTTCCTCTAATTTTTGACAGGAGGGTGCCTATTATTATCCAGCAACACTGGAAAAAAAGCTTTTTCCTCAACTAGCTCTATCAGATTACACTTCTCTATCACTTTCTCTCTTCCCTCCACTTAGTGATAGCAAAATGGCAAATGTCTGCAATAAAATGGCTTCTCTTTTAAAAGCAAAATAAACAACACATGGTAGATTTAATATAACCAATCATCTCCCTCTCCAAATGACTTTCATTGCATTATCTCCTGATAGTAAGTGACAGCTGTGTTTAATGAGCTGGAAGAACAGGTCAATAAAAAATATATATGCATGTTGCTTAAGTATTATTACATATGTGTAGACATTAAGGCAGCTCATGCTATTTATCCTACTGCAGGATTTTATGATGACAAAGCACCACGGGTTCCAGCAAACAAGATTAAAGATTATTTCCTCACTGCTAATAATCCCTGAGTATTTTAAACTTATTTTTAAAATCTGTAGATTAGTGCAGATGATCAGAGACCACCCCAAGGATCTCTTTGCCTGGCTCTGTCGAGTTAATTCCTGAAACAGAAGCTCCTTTCTGTTCCAATACTGGTTTTCTGCAAGTTCACGATGGAGAGTTATCTCTCAGAATCAACTGCTCTGCACATTTTAGTAATGCAAATAAACATTTCAAAATTACAAAACAAGAGGAGTGAGAAGCTGCCAAACCCAAATACTTTAGAGAGTTATTCCTAGAGAAAACTATAGTTCCTGAATTAAACCCAAGGCATTCCTACACATTGACTGTTGGTACTAGAACCCACCACCAAGCCTGACACTCCCCAGCCCTACCAAACACTGACATTCCTAATTGCATATTTATTCTCAGGTCTTTTCTTAGCCCCAGAAATTGGGGTTTTCTTAAACCAATACACTCAAAAAAAGTTCAATAAAGGCACAAGGTTATAATTTCTCTTTTTAAAGGGCATTTGAACATCACTGGCCCAATCAGGGATATTCTCAAAACAGTGAGAATGTAAAATGCTCTCAACCAAGAGGAGCAGAGCAAAGCTTAGACCAACAGCTCAGAGTTTCTAATTGCACTCTTAGAAAGAATCCTGGCAATAAGTTGCTTAAATTACTACAGCAGGATAATGATCCTCAAACTAGTGTGGAGGCATCTGGGATTGGGACTTGAAAGAATCAAACTTCTTGGCTCCATTCTTTCATGTTCACATACACAGCTGGAAAGAGCTGAGCTGATCCTTTCAAAAGTGGAGTTAATGAATTAAAGTGTAACACTGAAGAATTTATTAAACATTAAGAAAAGGATCAGAGCAAATGATCCAAATGCTGTGTCTGTGAGAGTAAAGGGAACATCTGATTAGCTGTGGCTTTGCACAGAATCAACCAGCACACCTTGGAGTTTGCTTTCAGATGAAAACTGTTCCTGAAACTGTTCCTAAGAAAGTAAAATTTGTCACATGCTGACTGAAATGACTGAGTCCTCAAAGCCTGCTGGTCTGTCACCTAACAAAGACCACTGCCCCAGGTTCCAGAGTAGGAGAGCAATTTTGGCAGTACATTGACAGCAAAATGCTCCAGGCTAAGAAAATGCAGGTTTTGAATGTCTCCATAAGATAAGTATTACCAAAAGAGCTGAGAAGGTGCAGGCAGTAAGTAGATTATCAGTCACCAACTCCAATCCCCAGCTCTTTGACAGAAATTAAAATAACAATAACAATTTCATCATATATGGAGTCAATCCCACCAGAACTGGAGGTTCACCTAAAGTTCAGACGCTGGATAACAAGAGGAAAAGATGGGAAATGGCCTCCTTTACATGTCCCAGCGAGCACAGTGGGCTGGAGAGACTGCACTGAGTTACCCACGACTCAATTCTGCTCTCATTGCTTCCAGCTCTGCCTAAGACTTACAACAAGAAATTGAAAATTCTTATTAACTCATTTCTGGAAGAGAGCAAAATGTCCCAGAGATGGTTCTAAATTTAATTGTTTGTGAAGAACATCAGGACCCAAACAGAGCAGTTTAAAGAGAAGTGAACAGCTTTCAATTTACCTTGCAGCCTATTATGATCCCGGGCTGCTGATGCAGAAACTTCTGCACTCCAGCATCTCCGTGGAATCACTGTGGCAAGATAGAGCTGTGCTTATTTATGCAGCACATTCATAGTGAGCAGTGGGAGTGCAGGGAGTGAGGGCAAAGTCACCTCTGCCCCCTGAACAGAACAGCTCCCCAGTCCTGAGCTTGTGATTCCAAACATTATTTGACACCCTTAATATTGATTAAACACAGGACACTGAGAAGGTGGCAAACAGAGCCCAAAGAGCGAAAATATTTTAGATTAATTCAACTTCTAGTCCACAAACTAACCAGATTAAAGAAAACACAAACAACCCCCTTGAATACTGAACAGCTTCCAATGAGGCTTCAACAGCAAGCGGGCAGATTTCCATCTCTCTCAGAGAAACAGTGGGGAGCTGAGCAATCTGAAAAGGCAGTTTCCTACCTAGAAAAATGAGCTGATTTACCTGGCTCCTTGAAATCTCTTAAGGTAGACTACAGACAGCCTGTTCAGACACAGCACAATTTTCTTGTGTGTATGTATTTATGCATGTGCAATTTGAGTCTGGGATGACACCGTTCCGAGGTTTGAAGCTGCCCCAGGAACTCTGGATTCTTGTTTTAACAGATTTTCTGTTTTAAAATTCCACGTCCCAGTGAAAGTCATTTGCATTGATCTGGGGTTCTGCTGTCAAAGGAAGTTTTCAGATTTCACTGTTTGTCCTTATAACAGGTCTAATAAGTTAGTAACAACCTGGTGGCATTTGCTGTGTTGTTTTACTTGTCACAGGTCTAACAACCCCGTGTCTCCATTTCAATCTGATTCTACAGGGCTTAATGCTCAATAGTTATGATTTCAACTTATATCTCAGCAAAAGTTAAAGCAGGGATTCTCTATTTTGAACATTATTCAGTATCTACACAGAATTTCCAGACGGATTTTGAGCCACTTCTCTAGTAGCAATTCAATTTAATCACAATGATGGTTCTGGATTCTGGTTTTATCTCCAGCCAAGGCTGTGTAAAGTTCTCCTACCAAGTCCCTGTGCACAGCCAGGGCATCCTTCAGCAATGTCAACTCTGCTCCATCTAAGGCTCCCTTGCAGAATTTGGTGCACCCTGTGCTACCAGTGCAGTGTGTAGTATCTGACAGTGGGAAGGTGACAGAACTGCCTGACAATATGTATTTTAATTATCTAAATGAACGTTTTTTGCTTATCAATCAGTAACTTGGTAAGTTTGAAAACTGCGATTTATCACATTAAAGGACTCAAATGAAAGTATTTGATACAGAATTTTAAACTCCTCAGTAAAGTTAACAAACCAGTTTGCATAAAATAGCAGGGGGGGATTATGATGTGAAAGAGGAACTGGAGTCCTGTTCAGGCCTTATTAATGCAAGGAATTTTCTCAATAACCTTCTGAATTGCAAGCTCAAAAGCATTGATAGCTCAGTCAATATTCTTAACCTGAATATCGTCCTCATTCACAACGCTTTGAAAATCCAAAATGTGCTAAAACCTACAGTTTTTTGGTGAATATAGAAACACAAATCTGTGGTTTCTGTCTTACTCAGGCAGGCAATGTTTCCTGTGAAAGGAATGATACTCTTTGTCCTTATATTTTAAAACAGAAGAAGAGAGCAATGTATTGGAGTAGCAAACAATTAAAAATTAATATCTCATCTACTGCAGCATCCTAGAAAATATTTATGATAATCTACATAACAACAAAGTAATGTCATTTCTGAGCAGAATGTCCTAATATATTCAGTTTATTCAATGATAATATCATGGAGAAAGTAACAATATTATGCTGTAGCCCCAATTTGCCAATTCACTTCAGTTCTGCACACTTTGAACACTTCTGCAGCCAGAGGTGTGTTCTTGAACAGGTATTTAACTACTTTACTCAGTGACTTTTAATGCACAGCTATCACAGACAGAATAAAATGTGCCTGATTAAGAAAACTCTGGAGGGAATCTCAAAATTAGTCTCTTAATGACTCTTATAATTTTAAAAATGAGATTAAAAAAGTTAAAGAAATTATAAAAAATGAACCACCTTGCAATGTGTGCTTTTATTGGGCCTTTGATTAACTGAAATCTGGGAAGGCATGACCCATGAATAATTGTCAGTTCATTTTCAAACTTCTACTTTTCCCATCTCTGCTATTCAGTCTCACTGAACTTCTAAAGTGCTTAATTAAAAAAAATGATTGGACCAAATCTTCAGAATAATTCTGTAGGCCTTGAATGCTGAAAGAGAGTAAGTTATCAGGTACCTTATTCCACTAGCAAAAGAGTAGGAAAAAAATCACTCAAACATTTTTTTCTCCCAAAAAAATGGGGATTTTCCTTTCTGATGGGAATCAGCACTTTCCTGCTGGGAATCAGGATTTGTGTTTGCACAGAGAGCCAGCCCCAGCTCCAGGGATTTCACTGGGATACACTGAATTATGTAGGTGAATAGGAACATGGACACAGCCACATTTATTTTCCTGCTGCTTTATCTTCCCTTAGGCGTATTTGTTCTACTCTCTGATCAAAACTATTAACCAACTCTTAATTCCTTAGCCCTCTGCTCCATTCCCTTGGGGTATCTGTTTTTCTCCCAGAGCAGAGGTTTGTCCCTGTCTGTGCTCTCAAAAACCAGGACAACTCTTGTCCTCTCCTATCACAGCCATGTCTCCTGACCAGAATCTGCCCAACTTCAGCCAATAACCTAGGAATTCCTCGTGCTTTTTGGGATATAACTGTGCCTCCAGAAATTATCCTCACTCGGTAACCTATGTTAAAATCAACCTCTATTGAGATGAGACTGAAGCATCGCTTTGGCATGATACAAACTATCAAACAAGAGCATCTCGTGTGATTAACACAAAGACTTGTTCCATTTTCTGTTTTAAAGTTTTTTAACTCCTGGTAATAAATGACTGGAGCTGACTGGACAATTTGCAAAGAGTGACCCCTCTGATGAAGATATCTGCACTCAATGCTTGTGGTTTGTCAGTGAGCAAATTCTGATTTCCATGAGCACATTTTTTACATCGAAAATGATTTAGTTTTAGCCATTTCTCTGCCCTGGCAGGGTGAACAAAGCTGCTTTCAGCACTGCTCAGCGGGTGACAAGGTGGTGACAAGGTGACGTTTGACCAAAGGCTGGGCTCGATGACCTCCGAGGCGTTTCCCAACCTAAATGACTCTGTGAGCACTGTGATCAGGAGCTGTGATCAGTCACTAACTATCTCAGGCTACACTTAGTGTCCCCTGACACCAAGAAAAATGTGTTCCCACATTAGTCTGCCATCAGATCAATCCAGCAGGACTCAGCTCTAGGTGCTCTTGTCCTTGCTCAGTGTCAGTGACCGGGCAGGAGACTTAGGGTTCATTTCTCATTAACATTCCTAACCCAACTATATAAATAACTTCCTGAAACACAGATGCAAAGAAAGAGTTTTAGCTGGGCAAGATGGTAGTACTCCTCTAATATCACATTGATAATTATCTCTAATTATTATTGCTTTTACTTTCCATTTTAGGGCATTGGGACTCAAAACTTGACTTCAGGTCTCAGGTATTCAGTGGCTGGGGAGAATGAGAAATATCAAGCTACCAGTACAGCTGAAGTTCTAGATTATACTGTGCTAAATTTTTGGGCATGTCCTTAAGTTCATGAGCTGTCCATTAAAATCAACTGCTTTTATAAAATACACAAGTTGTGCAGTCTTTGCCAATGCTCAGGGATGGCCAGTTTGAATCAATGTCACTGTCAGAGCCCAAACTCCAGTGTTTATTTAAATATTTCAAGTCTTTCCCTTTCAGATAACAGTACACAATGTTTTGCTTATTTTCTTTGTTTACCACTTCTCTTTCTGATTCAGAGTTTCAAGACCAGTAAAACTGAATATATTATCTACACTGAAGACTCTCTTTTGTTGTCTCCCCACTCTGTGAGAATGTTAATTCTGTCGCCAGGTCAGCTCTGGAGATCTGATCCCTACTCCCCAATCTCCATGTATTTCCTGATAATAAATTTTTAAATAATAAAGATAAAACCAATCATAACACCTTTTTGTAAGTACCCAGAAAAAAAAAAAACAAACACCAACAAACCACATTTAAATTGCTGCACTGACTTAAAAGTCCAAGCAAGCAGAAAGGAAGTGATTATGCTCCTTGATTTTCAGATTTTGATATCCTGGCAGGCACACTCTGACACTGCAAACATGCTCTGCCTCACAATGCTGCATTAATGATGAAATTTAAGGACATTTTAAAAATTATATAAGGAAATTCATGGACAGAAACTCAAAACACTGTCTTTGGAGACTATATTTTATTGCTAGGTTTAATTAATATTTCCTTCAACCTTGATCTAGATAATTCTATCCCTTGGGAGGAGGGTGAGGGGAAATTGTTCACAGAAAAAAAAAATCTAAAGCTATGAAAAATAAACTTTTAATTAAGTCCAAGAAAACCCAACAATCATAAAATCTAAACTCAAGACAGAGATAAAATGGAGTAATTTGTATTTTCTAGAGTAACTTCCAGCTATCTGCAATCAATGATCCCTGAATGCCAAATTTCTGCAAACTGTGCACTAAGGCCAACAGTGACTTTTAGATAACACTTATCCACCTCAAAAGTCTATTCTTCTGAGAACTAGAGTCCCAAATCTACATCAGTCTATGCAGAGATGAAAAATCTTGTAGGTCTAAGATGGTCAGGAAGCTTTCAGTTAGAACTACAGTGGGCTCAGAGGATTTCAAAGGCTGGATGAGGCCCCACTGGATGTCTGTGTAGCTCCATGTCACACAGGCAGCAGAAGGTGCCAAAGGAGAAGTGCAAGAGCAGGGCTAACATTTCCTGATAATTTCTTGCTCTTTGTTGCCTGAGGGCTTCCTCACATTTCAGTGTCTTGACATTTAACTGACCTTGACAGATTTCTCTTGCATGAATTTGTCCAGTCTCATTTTTAATCTGTGTAAACTTTACCAACCATAAAATCTGACAGGAAGAAATTCCATGGCTTAATTATGGGTTCTGTTCATAAGGAGCTCCTTTTGTTTTGAAGCCATTGCATGCAGCAGCAGCAGTTTGTTTGGGGGTGCCCTAATTCTTGCAGGGACAATGAACTATCATGGTCCATTAAAGCTCACAGTTTCACTCAGGTTTTATAGATCTTTGTCATAAGCTCCCTCAGTCACCTTTTTTTACTAGGCTAGAAAGTCTTTTTTTGTCATCCCTCATGTAGATGTTTGTTCACACAATTGTGGGATTGTTTACAACCTTCATGTAAACTCCACATACACCTCCTAAGTTTAATTAAAGTCAAATGAAGGAGAAAAGTAGAGCAGGAGGTTGAAGAGCCCTCCAGAGAACACGGTGTGATTAAGGGCAGCCAGCACAGATTTAGGCAGGGCAGGTTATGCTCAACTAACCTCCTCGAGTTCTTTGAAGGTATTACTGTGGTGACAGATAAGAGAAATACTGTGCTTGTACTGCATTTAGTTTTTCCAAAAGCATTTGAAAGCAATCCATATCAGAGATTTATGGCTGGGAGTCCTAGGCTAGAGTTAAAAATAGGGCACTGGATCCTGAACCAGGAGCAGAGTAGGAGGAAGGAGCAGGAATGTCATCTTACACTCACCTGGTGGTGCCTGTTGAAGGCAGGTCCCTCCCCAGGTGTGTCACCACAGCCCTCCCTGGATCAGCCTTTCGGGGAACACAACACAACAGACCTTCTGCACTTGCAGAATCAGCAGAGAACAGTCTTTACAGGAAACTGCTGATTAATTTTATCTGATTGAAATGAGAGGAAGAATGGCAGCAAGGTGAGCAGACTGTAATTACTGTGGCAAAGCAAGCGAGAGGTGTTTACCCACGTGGGGCTCAGCAAGGACATGAACAACACACTTCTATCCCTTTTGCAAGTCATCAAATGTGTGTCAAAAATGTATTTCAAGAAATTATCCGCCCATTTCCACTACCCAGGGCTGTGAGCACTATTTTAGACAGTGATCTGATCAACATTTCCTCCAAAGGGCCTCAAAGCAGCCAGCAAAAATACGATAAATGATGTATTTTTATTGTAATCACTGTAACATGTGAGAAATACATGTGTATTCCTCACACAGTCTGCTATTCTGATATGAAACTACCAAGGCAACCATACTTTTACCTCTTTTTTTGCACAAATGAGGAAAATCCAGCAGAATGACTTTATGTTTTTGGGACTTTTTGGGATTTTTGTTATGGCAAGATTGTGTCACATTACACAAATGTATGGGGGTTTAATGTACCATCCTCAAAGCACTTGGATACTGATGTGCAGCAGTGGAGGAATAACTACAACTTTTAAAAGAAGGAACAAAGAAATATTCCCCTACTGAGTAGTATAAATGCAAGACTAATAAGTAGTGATTAGTATCACACAAGCAGAACTGTGTAAATTATGCAGAAAAAAGTATTTACAGATCCATCTGGGTTTCCAAGTGAATTCCTTTCAGCCATATTATGTGTGCTGGATGCTCACTTTCATAAAAAATTAAAGCTGTTGTGTTTTATTGCAGAAACACAGTTCGTGAAGGGAAGTTTTTAAGTTTCATTAGGCAGAGATGTTATTGAAAACAAGCTTTGAATCTTTACCAAATATATTCACATAGGTGCTTGTGTACCCAACCAATTAAAGTCTGGGAAGTCCATACAATGTTCTAAATCATTCATGGCAAGAATCAAGCTCAAATTTCCAATATTTACAATAAAGTTTAAGAAAAACATTTCTCAGAAACATTTGAATAATTAATACACAGTTGAGAGAATCTCAAGCCATTCTGCATGCTGAAAAAAAATTATTTGCCATGAATTATTCATTGAGCTCTGCAAACAACTCTTTTCCTTAACCCAGGAGGATTTACTCTTTTTAGGTGATTGTCTTGCACAGTGGCTCTGCTACACTGTAGTTTAAGTGATGCTGTGTTTGTAACTCTAGGTTGGCTCCAGGAGTAGATGCATTACAGACACCAAGGGCTTAAAAGCCACAAAAATAATAATAATAATAAAAAAAAACCCACAATAAAACCCAACCAAACAAACCAGAGTAAAGGAGGCAGACGTTTGGACTATTCTATTCCACTACAACCAAGCTGCTGCCATTAGCTGAGGTGAGATGAGCTGCACTCAACATCCTCCTGCTGGAAAGGTATTTTGACTGAGACACGGGCTCCAGAGTGAGAGTTCATTTTGTCAGGAAAGTATAGAAAGGACCTTGTTATATGCCCTTCAGAGCCCTTCTGTACAGGGATGGAATGTGCATTGCAAACCCGCTGGGAATCGTATAAACCTTCTTTTTTTGTTTGGTTTGGTTTTTTTTTAAGTCTGCTGGGCAGCCCAGAGATCCTGCACTGTGATAGCGGTTGTTCCTCGTTAACACAGATTAGCATTGCCCGTTTTTAAAACAAAAATCAGATGACACAATAAATTTTGTTCACCCATGCAGCAGAAACCAATTACTGCACAGAAACAGCAAGATTGAAAAGCAACAACTTGTAACTATTTGTTCCAGCTTTTTTGGTAACGCGACAACTGCGATGTGTTGTCATGTTTCAATCGTGGCTCTTTTTTTCCACAGCCCACCTTTCCCCTCCTTCCCTTCTCTTTAAATGAGCTGCTGCTTTATCACAGGATGGAGATGCAACTCTCTCCAGAACCCCAGGTAAGAAAGAGAGGCTGGAATTTCTGCTGAATGCAGAGAAATAACAAAACAATGCTATAAAAGCAGCCGTGAAGTGCATACATCAAAGTCAAAGGAAATCTTTGTATTCTGCCGGTAATGCTTACGAGGTAAAGTGGCATGCAGATTTCTTATTTAATAAATTCCCACAGAAAATTAGTTTTTCACAGTGGGAAGAATTTCAAGGCTTGCTGCGATGAACAGGCAGGATCTAATCACTGCTCAGGCTTTGTAGATACACCAGGGTTTGCAGATATTTGAATGATCCAATTATTCTGTTGAGGCACAATCACCTTACCTGCATACTAATCAACTCATATGCCAACATGAAACAACTCTGGCTTTTCTGGAAGCTGTAGACATATACTGCTCCCTGGTTGACCTTCTGCCAATTACATTCATTTCAATTCTATTAGCTCATCTTTTGCCCAAAGGTGACATATGCACAAATCTATAGGGAGAATTGCCTAAATCAACTTTCCACTACAGAGTAGTTGCTCAGCGATGTGAGTACGAGGCATTAATTCCAGACCTGGATGCAACTGGACACTAAATAGCAGGGAATTTTTCAGACACAAAACCTCTTCAGAAACTGTAAAGTTACATTCCATGAAAATGAGAGGATTCTGTTTATTGGAGGAAACAAAATCAATTACTCAGTTTTATAGCTTGTGAGTGACAAGACAAAACGAGGAGGAGCAGAGCCCAGACCATCTCTGTTGCATCACTACTTAGAGACCGTTTGGGTTCCCTTTTGGGGAGCTTCTTTCACACTTGGCATCTTTATGATCTATTCTGATTCCTTGTGACTGTGGACTGAGGTACTGGTAAACTTATAGAATATGTTACTGGTAGAACTTTGGAGCACAGCTAGCAGAAATATTTTTAGCATTACATTTCCCAACTATAGTTCATTACAGAAGTATTTATTCCCTAGATTTTCTAATAACAGCTTTCTCCTCAAAATAATAAAGGCAACCTTTGAAATACTTATTGGTATATATTCCAGAGGTTCATCTCAATTTCTAAAAGTCACCAACATTTTGTCAGAACATTTCTGATGATTAGACCCAGGAAATTTAGCAAAAGCCACAGCATTTTTCATGCCTAGTACATCCATGTTACTAGGCAGCAACACTAGCTGTTCTTTATCTCTGGCTCATAGATATAATATTAGATTATGGTGGTTTTTATTCCAGCTGTGATGGTATTTACACCAAGTGCCTGCTCTTTTAAGAAATAAATGACTTTATGCAGTGCTGCACAGAAACAGTGAAAGGAGAATAACAGAAGACTTGAAGAGGATCAAAAGGCATCCCCGTGTCAAGCCATTAACCCTGGGGCTCATCATTACCCAACGTGACAGCATTAGGAGCTGGACATGATGTGCTACAAACACCCAACCAGGAACAGCCATAAGGAGGAAATGCTGCTGGTGACTAACGAGACTTACTGTGCGTTTGTGCCTTTACAGACAACCCTCTGGTTTGTCTCTAATGTCTCTTTTAAACTGCCATGACCATTTTACCCCCTCCTAAAAGACAAGGGCAGGTAGACAGGCCAGCACGTTCTCAAACTCCTGTCTCAGGAACTGCTCCCAAGCCTCTGCCATTCCCCACTTCTGGCAACATGAATTTGGGAAAACTACCCTTTCTTAGGAAAAACTTCCCCTTTCACAGCTTCACCTGGAGCAGCAGGCAAGGCAGCTTCTGTAATTACTCTATCAGTAGCAGGTTTAAATACTGCAAGGAGCTCTTCAGGACAACTTAGCTCCATTAAATAAGAGGGATAAAAGGTAGATTGTTTTCTGTTTTCCTTCTATTTCATTTTTCATACAAGGAGCCTGTTCAAGGTAGTGAGGGAAAATAGCTCCTCAAAAACAATATTGAGGTGAATTTCTATTGCTTTTTGTCCTGTAAGCTTCTTACATGGGGAAAAAAAAAAGAAGAAACAAATAGATTCTCTGGAAGAATTGACTTTGTAGAATAATAACACAGAAGGAACACAGGAGGAGGACAGATGGATAAGATGAACATACACTTAACAACAAGAGGATACACTATTTATTTTCCAAGGCCATTTGTAATATGTGAGTGTCCCCATGAAAAGCTTTTGCAAGGAGAACGAGAAATGCTCACAACTGGGGAAAAATGCTCAAATACTGCATATTTTACCAGCATAAGTGTCTTGTGTGAGAAGAAAAAGGTCTCAAAAAACCTACATACTTGTTTCTGCAGCTGCAGATTACCATTTAAATCACTAAATAAAATCAGGTATAACTCTGCCACCTCCTTACAGAACTGCCACTTATTACAGCAGATGAGGAAATCCATTAATTACAGAACTCGAGTCATTCCCAAATTTATAGACATTATTATGAAACAAAAAATGTGCTTGTCTCCTGGGTAGAATTCACTGATACATCCTGACAGTTGTAGCTGTGATGGTTTTGAACTCAAGACCAGCTGTATTCTGAAAGTATCTGATCTCTGTCAGAATAATCTACGCAAATCTGGCTGACATGTGACTAAGAAGAGTCACTTTATACATTTTGGCAGTTCATCTGAATGACCTCTTCTTTAAAACATCTACTTAACTCTCTGTCCTGCTATTTTATAGAACAGCTTTTCTTTTTACTGTGGAAGAAAAGCCATTCACCTGCTGCACCCACAACTATATTATCGTGAATACTCTCCTTCTTTTGCCAAGTCTCCATTTAAATTTCAGAGCAGAAGAGAGATTGCCAGGTGATCTTGAAACAATTAAAAATTTTGTGAATTTCCTAAAGATATTTCATTAGTATTAAAACAGGAACAGCTGATAGAGTTTCAAAGTGGACTTGTCCTTTGCTATGTCAAGGAATTCAAACCAGACCATTCTTCTGCACAGATTCCTGGCTGAACTGAGCAACTGAGACGTGGCAGAGAGCGATGACTTTGGGTGAGCATCTGCCAGAATCTGCACATCAAAGGCAGATCTGAGATTCGGTACGACTGGAACAAGCTATGCCATATATTCTTTCTGATGGGATGCTTTCTATAAAAGTAACTTGTAGGATAATTAAGCATTCAGAAGTTGAAAAAGTAGGTCTGTGTAGCTCAAAGTGTCCACAGGCTCGATTTGAGAGAGATGAAACTGAACACAGCACGGCCCAGAGATGGGGCTGGCACACAGGGATCCTCACAGGGATCACACATTTGGGGATGCTTTGAGGAGCTGAATTAGTGCAATGAACTCAAAAGGGAAGAATTTTGTGAGGGAGAACAATTATATAACTCATTTCTCTCTAAGCAACTCAATAAAATACACTTTTTAGTCCCCTCTAGAAATCAATGTTGCCTCTCCATCATTGTGTGTAGTGCAGTGTGTGGTGATGATGCAGAGTTCTACAGGCAGCCCTGTCCTGCCCACAGGGTGCTCTTCTCTTGGTTCCAGGTTTAGAAACCAAAGAGAAGCTTAAGAATTTAATTATTCCCAAGAGATTTCGCTGGGCATTTTGTAGTAGTTAAAAATAACTTTAAAACTGACAACACTGAAGCAAAAGTTCTGTTGTGAATTTTAAATTGCATTTAAACAAGCTATAGATTGTTGAAACATTTGCTGAATAAATAACTATCACTGAACATGAACAGTTTCATTTTGTCTATAGGAACACACAATATTTTCCTATAGTAACAGAAAATATAACTGGAAGATAAAAGAAATACTTTAGTTGCACACTTATTAGTGTCTTCCTTCCACAGTTTCCGTCTTGGTGTTGGACAATTTCTTGTCCTGTAGATTTATCAACATGCAGTACAATTTGTAGATTTATCAACATGCAGTACAAAACATACCAAACACCAATGTCTAAATACCATCTGTTATCTGAGTTCAGTGACACAGGGAAAGAGGCCTCCAGTTCCTTCCCCACACAGCACCACAAAGCAGAAAAATGCATATCAGTAATTTCCTACCAGGTTATATTTCTACAACAGTTGCAGTTCATAATACCCAGATTATCATAGATAATATGTCTCTGATTTAGAGTTTCTGAAGGAATGGGGAGAGAAGGGTGGAGATTTATATTTTACAGCAGGGCTGTAAAGGAGGTTACAGCTTCCAGAATAGAAATTGGCTCCTGGTTCAAGTACAGCAAATCTGACATGGCTGAAGACAATCATAGAGATTGTTTTGGTTTTAGAGCTCCTGATGAGCTCTTCAGTTCCTCGGGAAGAGGCTCACCTGACCACTGTGTGTGTGTCGGTGATACCCTCAATCTTAAGGAAGGTGAGCCCCTGACTTAGATGGAGCACTGTGGAAAATGCAGCCACCCGGGCACGGGCTGCAATTCCTTCTCTTCTGGTCTGGAATTGGTTCCACTGGGAAAGAAATTGCATGAACTGGTAACTTGTTTTGTCTGCAGGGTCTTTTCTCTTTTGATAAGGAATTTCTAGATGCAGCCAGTACACAATAACATGAATATCATAATGAAAACACTGCTTCTCTCAAGGCTCCAATAAATACTTAATGCTGAAGTATCAAGGTCTGACACCAAGCTCAGCGGGGTGAATTTGTTTAACTATCCCCAAAACAAAGTTACACTTTAAATAGCAGGTAAAAGAACACACTGGGTTCTTTGTCTTGGACCTTTTATACTGGTACACATATTATAACTTAATTCTAGAGTTTTCACAGAATATTGCAAATATATTTGTTTGCTTCTTTGTTTGCTTCAGGAAACATTAGGAGCAATATTTCAATATTACTTAATTCCTTCCTTTCTTTATTTATATATATGTTCATACCTTCAGTCACCCAGAAGATTTATTACATTATGAATGAAATAGATATTAAGAATCTACTTGTTTAGCTTTAATTATGATTATTAATTTTTTTGGTGAGTGCAATAGCAATTTCTATTTCTGCCAACAGTTGCCTGAAGCCAATATTTTTAGTCTATACACGGTGTGAATATTGGTGTTCATGTTCCACACTGCTACCCCCCCATCAGGCACTGTTTTAGTGCCCTGATATGGTGACTAACACTTTAAACCCTGGAGAAATAAAGATAAGCAGCGAACAACACAGTCCTAGCACAGACTCACAAGTGAACATTTCTCGATGAAAAGGAACACAATAACTTTACAAATGTTTTCATTATAATAATCCAAATCCTTGTGACTCACAGTGCAGGAAACCTGCCCCAGATTCCTCTGAAATATTTACAAGTCTTGTCACTTTCCGACGCGATAAATGGCACCGTGTTGTGGATCGGCCCGTTCCTGACTGTTACCAGGGAAAACTGTGGAGATGGGAGAAAACCAACTGGCAACTCTGGGGCTTCTTTAGCTATTCAGAGCTCCTGCTTCCCTCCCAACATTATTCATGCAGCCTTTCCACTGGAAGGCTGGATGGTTCCTGCTCTCTTTTCCGATCTTTTATGAGCTGCTTCCTCGGTCTAATTAAAGCAGAGAACCCAGCTGTCTTCCTCTCTGCTTCAGAGAGCTGAGGGAAGGACTCCAGGAAAATCGCTCTTCAGGGACTCCATGGGGATAGCCAGGATCTAAGAGCTGGGAATTTAATCCTCAGGCTCTAGATTTCTCAGAGATAAATGGTAGCTGTGTTTGCAGGTTACTTTAGGGCCTGGTCTGAGTCCTGCATCGTGGTCTGAGGAGCCCAAGAGCTCCCTGGTGCTGTCACAGGCAGGGGAGGGGCGGTTTAAGGGAAAGCTGGTAAGAATATCACATTCCCTTCCTGAACCCCAGAGCCTGACAGGACTTCCTTAACTCAAGGCAGGCTCAGGTGAGCTGGGAACAGCAGCAGGCACCTGGCTGATGGGCATGGGGGGGGACAGGGGCAGTTCCTCATGGCTTTGCCACTCAGCTGGTGCCAAACACAGGTATGGAGGAATCCTCCAAGGGCTCTTGCTCTTTCTGCTTCCCCTTTGCTCCTGCACAATGTTAATCAAGGGTAAGGTGATTAAGAACTCTTACACTTTCTAGGAGAGGGCAGGAGATGGTACAAAACTGTTTGCTGCTTAGAGACCACACCCATTCCCAGGTTTGCCTAATCTTCCCTGGGAACACACAGCAGGAAGAACAAGAACATGAATATAAAAAGAATATAATCATCATATTTTGTGGAACCAACCAAAAAGCAGTTCAGAATTTCTCTGCAATGTAGACAAATTCTGTTGTACACCTCTGGCAGACTGGCTTCATCAAACTTTTCTTTTCCCCATAGAATAAGCAGTCTGTCTCTGGAAAATACCGTGATCCTGCTGCCCGTGTGCTTCTCTGTGACTGCCCAGGGGAAAGACATGAATCTGCGCAGCTGGGGCTGGCAAAGTGTGGACTGACACCAAAATCTGCCAGCAAGCCTTGGGATGTGTTACCTCTTGTCCTCTCGAGAAGGGCAGAGCCCGGGAAAAGCAGGGAACAGGGCTGGATGTGCAGTGGCCCATTGCAGTGCTCCGAACCTCTCCACCAGGCTCTGGCTGCAGAGCTGCTTTGCCATCACTGCAGGACGAGGCAACTCAAGGCAGGGAGCACCAGCAAAGTTCTGACTTGTCTAAAACTGGGAATTTGCTGCCCTCATCAGTTTACAAACCTTGGAATCACCTCATTTCCTTGGGCCTGAAGCTAACCCTCGAGATGAGCTTCCCCCAAAGGTGTTGTAGCTCATTAAAAACTGCAATAAACAGTTGGCTGTGGAACTAAGAGAGGTGGCCTTACTACATTGTTGAAAAAAAAAAAGAAGTAGAATTAACTACTGGAAACTGTATATTCAGTAATGAATTTCCTTTGAAAAGGTGAAGGTTAAATACAAATGTCAACAACAGGCTCCCAAGCTGTCCTCGGTTTCATCAGTGAGACGGTCACTCGAAAGATAAATATTTGGAATAAAAATAGAAGTGTCAGCCCAGAGAAACACAGACTTTGCAAATCCAATTAAATAAAAGCCCCAGGATAGATTTTATAGTGATGATATCCCAGTAGTGTTTCTGTACACTCCTGTATTAAATCAGATCAATATAGGAATGTACTTATAACTGATTTTTGAGAGCTCTAAGCAATACACAGTAGGGTAAATTGCCTCTGAACACAGTGAAAAGCAGCTACTTCAGGTGAGAATGGCAGAACAGTGATCTTAATTTTACGCTGTTGAAAACTCCCTGTCCTTGAAAGAAACCACACATCTGTATTAAAATTAATAGTGCTCCCTCACCAGCACAGGAAAGTTAATACAACTTCCTAACATAAAGACCAAAAGTAGTTAAGCACACAATAGAAACGTTTATGAATGCAGCAAGGCTTAAAGAAGAGACCTTTAGTCCTTACATTGTCAGAACCTGGGAACTGGGTTATTCTCTGATCGCATAAGATGATCAACAGATCATCTAAAACTGATGATCTCACAGACTAGTCTTTTATATACACTTGATGCAAAATAAACCAAAATGAACCTCATGGTTTGCATTTTGTTTGGAAATTAGCCAAGTTAGTTAACTGCTTAACAACAGATTGTGTCCCACGGGAAGGGAAGATGCTGGCAAGACAGGTGCTGGCTTGGGATGATGTGACGTATGCAAGAGAGAGGTCTCTTCTCCTTTCCATTAGAAGTTCCATTAAATGAGGGATCATAAATATGTGCTGCTTTGAACCATGTGCTAAGTACAGTATGTTTCTAGTGCAAAAGAATTATGCCCCATGGCACCTCTCAGCTTCCAAGACCTGCAGTGCTGGAATATTTCAGAGAAAGTTGAATGTCTGCCCTCAGCACATCAGGTATTGACACCACACTGCCCGGTCTGGATCAACAGGATTTGGATTAAAAGTCATTCCCTAATCCTTTGCTTTGAAAGGAAAATAACCATGCATTTAAAACATCATCTGCTTCATTCCTTCACTCATCAGAAGAGCTTATCTGCAGTCCTAGACAAGTGATAACATTCAAAGTTATGTGTGAAAAGCAAATTGGGAAGAGTGATAAATTTGACAGTGGTCAATGTGTTCAAAAATTCCAATCAAAATTTGAGTGGTGTAAAGATAAAACACACCCTAATTACAGAGTAAGCCAAAACAGTGTTCACATTGCTTTGATCTATTGAGCATGTTACATTCAGAATTAAGAAGTGCCTGGTAATGCATTTACCTGAGAAGTGTTATGATCACTCAGAGAATAAGGCTGCTCCTTCTCATTTATAAAACTGAAACAACCAGTTTTCTTTTTTTTTTTTTTTTTTAAGGCAGGAGAATACAAATTTTACAATATTTTTGTGAAAAATTATCACTGGAGCAAGAAAACAAACCGTTCTAAAAGAAAATGTGCAACCAAAAATCTTCCTCTGCTGTATATTTACAGAGTGGGCTTCAAGTTATTGAACTGAAAACCCAAACTAATTTTGCCCACAGATACAAGTAGAGTTTCTAAAGCCTAAATGAAAAAGAGGAAATCCATAGAACAGTTCCATGTACACGGTCAATTTTTGTTGTTACATATTCAAAAGGCCCCGGCTTCAAGGTCTGCTTAGTCAATCATTCGTCTAATTTGGAATTATTAAATGTGGTTTTGCTTCTCACAAATTTAATCTGCCCACTTGATTTTTTTGTGAGAACTAAGGGAAGAACTGGGCATTTCAATGAGGTTTTGATGTCTCTGAGAGTCATGGACCAGCTATAGCCCAATTTATGACATCTAGAAAGCACACTAAAGTACACATAGAAAGTCACAGTTGAGAGATCACCTTTTTCGTCCCACAGTGTGAGTAAATACCACAGACAGTCAACCAGAAAAGCCCTACAATTGTGCTTGAGCAATGGAGCAGAAACAGCCCAGTGGCACACGGGGTCCAGGATGGACAATCAGAGCTTTCTTCACTAGTACTATATTTCTATATTTCTAAAGATTGGGTAACCTAATGAAAAGCTGCCACAGGGATTTGTTTTAGTAGACCTCCACTGGTGGGGAAAAAATTATATCTAGTTTTTGACCACCTGAGGACATTTTCCAAGACAAAAGTATTTCCTTTGCTCCTTTATCCCGCTTCTCCTGCAAGGTTTCAAGGAAATCATAAACAAGGCTAATAATGAGACTTCAATGCAAAGTGGTGTTCTAGAGTATCTAGAGTAAAAGGACTTCTGCAGTTCTTATTTCCTCTTCTGATGAACATCTCATTCTTACTTAGGTCAGGATCTCAGGGGAAAACTCTGCTTGCAGCAATGATAAATCATCAGGGATAAGTCATGAGAACACCTCACACACTAACCTGGTTTTGTTCTCCAAACAAAGTGTGAAGTGTTGAAGAAACAGCACGGCTGAGAATAAGCAGGCTAATTTTAAAAGTCATTATTTCCATATCATTCCCTTCCAGTGCCATCATTAACCCAAGGGTGTTAGCATTTGCTTTTATGAACTGCCTGGCTTTCAACCTGACAGTGCCTTTGTCCATGTCCTGCCAAAGCCTCTCTGCCTTCAGGAACGGCAACCAAAGTGCCACCGACCTCCAGGCCCTCTGACCACGTGGATAACTGTGTTCTGCAGTGTCACCACAGCTGGATGAGCACAGCAGTGCTTTTTCCCATGAAGAAAAGCCCCAGCAAATTGAATTACTGCGCTAACACGAGCAAATAAAATTTATTTACGAAAAGGACGCTCAGTGGGGTGATCTAATTAAAATTATCCAGACTTGCTTTGCGCTGTGAGTATCCTGAAGAAGGATAGCAGGTAGTACAGTATCTAGTCCCTGTGAATTTATTAGTGTTGAGCTTTAACCCTACAACTGTCAGCTCTGATTGGAAAAATTACATTCAAGGGTTTGTAGCAAGAAGTGATTAAGTGCATTTACAAAGTGAGGATATCCGTTCCCCAGCTACCTCACATCAATTAAAGGAGGCCAAATTAAATCGATGTTCTAATTCCACAAAATTAATGGTAACTTTTTTTTAATAGATGTAACAACATTTCCCTGAGGTCCTGTAATAAATTCTTATCACAGCAACTCATGTAGGAAGTAAATGCTTACCTATCCATGGAAATGCCATGTTTAAGATCAGCTATGGGAATGATGACCATAAGGTTTCCTAGGGGTTTCAGTGTTCTTCCAGGCATTTGATTTATTGGTTCAGAGTTCTTTACCTTTAAACATGAGGAAAGCATGAAGGAAAAAAGATTCTTATTCATTATGGAAGTGTTAATTTTTCTCTATAGTTCATTTTAAATAGAGCATTCCTCTAAACTCAGGGGATCAGGAGCTAATTAAGGCTACCGGTAATTACTTTTAATCAAAATGAAATAATATCTTAACTTTATAACATTTTATAAAAGGAAAAAAAAAAAAAAAGGGGGGGGGAGGGGGCTTTTGTCTTTTTTTCCTTGTTGTTTTTAAAGGGTTTGGTGACATAAACAATTTTCCATATCATCAGTCCTGCTCAATACAGAGACTGAGACCAGAGAGATTTCAGATGCAGTTCTGCAATTGAGAAGGTGATGTGAAGCCACCCACTATTTATAGCAGAGTATCCCACTGAGACTGGTGATGGGTGATAAGGAATTAGGTACCACATCACCTGTGAGTGAAGCAGCTGAATTAATGGCTCATACAGTTGCTAAACTTTCACATTCTCTCTAAGATAATGCACTTACAGTTATTAGAAAAGACACATTTGACTACTCTCTATGACTCCTTTAATTTAGCAATTAAAGTATTAAGTAAAGAGCCATAAATCAAAATTTCTGATAGTTACAGCCACATCCAGGAGCACTTGTCACTGCCACTAAGTCTTCTTAAGTTTTCTGTCTCCTAAAACACTGTCCTGAGCTGTAGAGAATCATAATTAAACATATCATTCATCTGACAATGAATAAAGTACTTACTAAAAGTTTAACAGAGACAGGATTAAATTAGTCTGCTTGTTTGGTTTAGCTTTCTGTTTGTGAAATTGTAGGCCTTAATCTGCTACTGAAAAGTAATATCAGTATTCAATTGGCTTCTTGGGTGAAGTCAATGCCAGACAAACCAAACTAATGACCATAACCCAGTTCTTAGAACAATGACTTTATAATTTAGGAACATTCTTGGTGTTGTTTAGGATGCTTTTTTGTAACACAGGTTTTGTAGCAGTGCTTCAAAATTCGTTAAGCATCCCAGGTATTTCCTCCTAGAACATTCTTCTGGTCTCTTGACAATCGGTGGCTTTCCCAACATGTAATCATCTATGTTTATCTGTAGGTGCCCTTGTGTTATTTGTCAGAATAAATCATCTAGAGCTCCAACACGGTGCTGTTTTCAATTTCATGTTTTCAGGAGTCATGCTGAACGTGAAGGGCTGTTCAGCTGGGAACTGCTTTGCCTCCCCAGAGGACTTACAGCAAAAAACATTCACTGAATCCAGAGCAGGAAAGAAATTCTCTTGTTATGTTTGAAGCCTGAGAATGTAAAGTCTGCATAAAAAAGTAATCGAATTTAAAAGATTGAACTCTCTGAGCTTCTCCAGGTGGTTTGGAATCTACTGTGAATTTCTTCAAGTCCTACACACAACATTCATTGTGTCCTTTGGGGACAAAGGGCACTAAGGAGGAAGAAAATGAGATACAGCAAGGAAGAGCAATTTTCAAACCAACTGCTGGGAGTTACTCTGTTCTGTTATGGAAACCCTTTAAAATGATTCTGAAGACTTAGCCTAGTCTCAAAATCATATACTCCCTATCAAACAGATACTGTTCTTTGGTTAAGAGAACACTTCAGCCATTCAGCAAATAATTCTCCATACATGAATAATTCAGCATAGCGTGAATAAACCACTTCCAGACTACAAGTAATTAGAAACTCTTTATCAGGCCAGAAATTGGACTCATGTTTCAACGGCAAAGAAATGTGGAACTCTGGGGGGAAAATGCCTCAACCAGCTAATGCTGCCTCTGCCCTTCCCCCTTTTGTAAGGGAAAAGATGCAGATCTTCCCAAAGCAAAGAGTTACCCCACCCACAATGGAAATATTTTCGTTATGAGCTCTGAGAAAACTCAAGAAAAGGAAATATTTTGGCCATGCCCTGTTGATCCTTCTTCGAAGTTGCCATTCCTAAGGAAGAGAAAGGGTCTATCTCAGCCACTACTTGCTCAGCTTCCCAACTTTCCTCCACAAAGGGACAGTCTCTCTCCCAAGTCTATTTATCTCTTTTCTTCACCTCTGCAAGGATGGGCTGGAGTTTCTTTTCTCCCTGAAGCAGATACACCACAGGTACCTGCACTGCAGCTACCCCAGTACAGGCACTACTGTTCACCTCCCACTGTCTTTCCTTGTGAAAAGCAGGAGTCAAAGAACAACACTTCTTTTTTTAACCTTGCCTCGATGAATATGAACATTTCTCCAAACAGCCAACCCAGTTTTAAATCACTTCAAACCCGGGGTTTTTACAGAAGGATAGGAAACGTGGTTGGTGTTGTTCAAACACGAATGGGAAAGTAAATTATTTTAAAACTTCACTCAAAAGACAAAAATAACAAACAGACACTGGTCCCAAAGCCCCCCTCATAACTCTGGCTATTCACCTTTGCAGGGGGGGTTGCTGCTAAGCAAAGCTTTTGCAAAAATTATGCAGTGTGAATGGGCAGAAGCACCTTTCCAAAACCTCCCAGCTAGGAAAAGAATCCCAAAATTAAAATGCTGTCTGGCTCACAATTGTTTTACCTGTGAATAGATACATAACTTTTTTTACTGTAGATACCTAATCTAATTTTTACAAACCCATTATCCCCCATAAAACTGTGATGCTCTTTAACTGCTGAATCAATGTGTTTGTACTGATGGAGAACTGCATTCCACTTGTGCTGCACTGGGGTTTATGGTTTCTTTACTCCAAACCACTTACATTTCATTCATAAACTTCTGCCAGAATATTTCTTTTGCCCACTTTGTGCACAATTTAAGCAGCAGTACAAGCCTTAATTAATAAGAAGTTCAGTCTTTTCTGCATTTTTCCATGATACAGTTTTTAATGTCTTACTCAGTCACTTCAGTGCTACTAGACCAGTTATTTGTAACGTAGGGCTTTTTCTTTCACTGATGGGGCAGGGTTATTTCTTTGCATATCAGCAAGTACTAACTGACTTCAAATATTAGGAACCTGCATCTTTCACCCTTACAAAGAGCAAGAGAATACTGAGAATATCTGTGTTTGCACCTATGGCATCACTGCTGCATTAACTCAGCTCACAGACAGTAAAAGAGCAAATTGATCCCATTTATACTTAAATGATGTCAGCCCAAGCTCCCCACAGTCCGTGGGATGATGCTGGGCTCTGTTCAGACTAAAAGCTCTTTCTGGGTGCTTTTAAGGTAGAAAACAAGCTGACGGGAAAACACCCAAAGCAGAGAGGGCCACATTCATTCTATAATATTAATTAAAGCTCTTGAACTGAACACCTGCCAAAAAATACCTTTTTTTACCAGACACTGGAGTCCCCAAGCCAATGAGACCCTTTTCTGTTTAACAGTGAAGTGTGGGGGACTGATAATTAACAATTTAAACTCCTCTTTCTTAGCTCCTTAGCTCCTGCCACCTTCTACCTGAATTGAGACCACATTCCCTGCTCTTGAGAACTGGCACAGCTCCATTAAGGCCCAGTGCCATTAAAGTTTGTGAAGCTCTGCCAATTTACATGGCAGAGAACTTGGCCTGTGGTTTGTTTAAAGGTTATGAGCTTTGCCTGCAAATATTACAATTCCACATGGAATTCAGCTGCTCTTTAATTTATACAGCTGCCCATGTCAGTCCAAAGGTCTTTACTTCAGACCCACATCTCTTTATTCTCATAGGTACCTAAGAAAGGAATTTTTATCACATTATTTTACATTGTACCTATGAAATTTCACCTTTTTCCCTTGCTGTTATGAATTATTTTTGTTCAATACCAAGACAAAGAAAACCTTTCCCCCCAATTAGAGAAATAAAATGAAAGTAAGAAGTTTATTCACTCTACTTTCCAATAAATCTAGCCAGTGTATATTTTCAGTGTGTAAATTGAATAACCAACTGTACCCTTGCTAACCTGGCTTAGAATAATTAGCCAAAAGGAAGAGAAGAGTCCCCAAACAAACTTCACTAGGCCTGAGGATGGAAGAAAAACTTGGGAAGACTAAGAAAAAAAGTTACTTTGAAACGGGTGGCTTGTTATTTTAAATAGCCACTGGTGAATAGTAATGTCTTTTCAGCTAAAACTTCCTTTTGATGTTTTTCCGTGGCTACACTTGTATTGTTAACGATGTACTTCATAAACATGACAATTGTTGCCCACGATTTTTCCCAGCATATGGCCAAGGGATGCATACAATTTTAATGGGAAGAGCAAAGCATGCAGAGGCCTTCTGAATGTTAATCCTTGCAGAAGGAAGAGATTTATCTTCAAACAAAGATCTACTTAAATATGTTTGTGACAGTTGAGGAATTTATCTACGATTCTTTTTGCCTGTGGTGTGCCACACTGCTATTTTTCCCATAGCAACATGCAAGTAGCAAACTAAGATGTCATATACATAATACAGAGATAAAAAATGACCCTATTTCCATGTCCATGTGATAAATGGAATGAAAGTTCAGTGAACACATATTTGCACATTAATTGAACTGCATGATTCTGTCCTGTTCAATCAAGTCACCACTGTATGTACCACAGGAAATTTTTCCCCAAGAGTCATTAAACCAACTTTATCGCTCAAACACATACACATTTTCACCTATTTATCTTCTTGCCTGGCCAAGATGGAAAAAAAAATGGTTACCTCTGCGTATTCAAATGATTGAAAACACATACACAGGAATTTATATATTACTACATCACATCAATATAATGAGAATCTGAACTAAGTGTCACTGTTCACTGTAATAATCAGAGAACAAAGGTATTTGATCAATTTTCACAGCCTATAAATATTTAGGAGACATTTGGGCTTTGAGAATATTAAGTTTTCCCTTAGAAATCAAGTTTCCTTTGGCTGATTTAATCACCAAGATCAATATGGCACATCCACAGCTCTGACAGTATGATACTCTTGAAATTCCCAACAAAAGGACTGAGAAAAGTGTGATTAATACAGCACCTCTAAAATCTTCATCAAAACATGCTCAGGTTCTCCCATAGGCAGTGAAAACTTACATCATTCAGCAAGGCGAAGAAGTAAAGCAAGAAACAGTCAATAAACAAAGTGCTCTTTCAAGTCAATACCAACCCTTTAGTGAGACGAGCTTATATTCACTTCTGTTGCCATCAAATTAATGCTGCACTTCACTGAAATATATTCTGGAGACATATTCATAAAAATATGTGTGTATAGATGTACACAGATAGAGAAGGCAGGCAGGATGGTGCACAGTTGCCATTATTAAATCTAATTATTTTCAGAAGTCTCTTAGGAACCCTGTCCCAATAGATCTGGGGAGGAGGTTCCTGAGGGTGATGCAATCTCTAGATCCTTGAAGGAAAATTTCTATTGCAGAATCTCTGGTCTATATTAATCTAAAGGGCCACATCAGCAGTTGTGGAGATCTGGGTACAAACACCTCTCCTCTAAGGGCTCACTCTCCACAGTGCAGTGATATCCAGCCTCAACAAAACACCACACTGAGGTCCCACTCTGTTCCTTGAACAGCTTTGGAGTCCTGACCAAAGGCACTGAGCAGCACTTGAGTGGGAAAAGGAGACAAGAGAAGCCAAGGACAACTTCACAAACAGGCCTTAAAAGAAAGAGAGAGGCTCAAACAAACCAACCAACCAACACCCCAAATGCCCACCCCAGTTAAAAGACTGTTTCCAAACAAAGAGGCTTTATTAGGGAAGATTGTGCAACTTTAAATGAAGCAAATTGAGGTAAACTAATTAGTCCATGCACCATTTTTTTACACACATTAAAAAAAAAAAAATACCCAAAGTCTAAAACCTGTGTAGGCAACAGTGTCTCAGTTCTCAGAGCCACAGAAGAATCTTCATGGTGTAGTAACCATAAAGATTTTAGTCAACAAATATTGTGACCTTGTTTTGCAATCCCTCTCTTAGAAACGCCACACACATCTGGGCACCCTCCACACTGTGCTGGGACAGCGGAAAAAACCACATTTTTAAAAGCTTACAATACCCAAGCACCCAAGCTTTTGTCACCAGAACTGAGTAAAGATAATTTATGTGTCCAAGTCCTTGCCAAAAACTGGATGACAGTTAATGCCAAGTACTTATTTGAAGACATGCAAAATGAAGGCTAAAGTTTCAATCATATATTTTATAAGTGCTCTATTTAATAATGTATAATCAGCAAATTAGTCAACTGGTTGTGTCTAAGCTGATGCATCGCAGGATTCAATATATTTGGGGGTTTATTAAAGTTTGTAATTTCCATTCATTATCTTTTGTTGAACTACTTGCTTTTCAGTGGTTGAGGCTTCTGCTTCCATGAGTAAAGTAGTCCCCAAACCATAAATTATATCCTACAGTTTTGACATCATTTATTTTCATACCATTATACATGCCAACCTTTTGACTACTCAAGATCAAAAGAGTTGCTCTCCAGGCTCATATTTCACTATAGCTCTCATATTTTATGCAGCAAATTAGGTTTTACAGTAGCAGCTACAGCAAGACTGTCTCTCACACTGCACAGCTTAAAATGACTGCAGAGGATTTCAGATTGAGGGAGCACAGCCCTAGAAATTCATACCCAAGTAAAATATGGATGACAACTTTTTATAATTCTTTCCCATCCATTTTGTACAGTTTTTGTACATATATATATATATGTAACTGAGGTGGTTAAACCTCAAAACTATAAAAGGTAGTCAGGATTCTGCCTTGGGTAATAAAAGTTGGAGGGGGATCTGTCAAATCCTGATGGAGGCAGGTGTTCTGTGTGTTCAGAGGGGGATGCACCCCAGTCACGTCCGAGGGTCACCTCCCAGACACACACTGCCAGGAATTCCTGCTCTGCCACATTTGGAATGTCCACATTAACTTGTCAAGATAATTGCTCCAGCTGGGAGTTCCCATCACTGCCAATCAAGAGTTTATTGGGTAACTGCAGACACGGGGAGGTGCTCAGCAGGATTCGTGTGTGACATTGAATTACCCTGAGACACCCTTCAGTGGTAGTTCAGACCCTTCCTCAGCTCATATGATTATAAAATACTTTTTAGTGGAAATGACTGAAGAGACAACATCAAAATAACAACTGTTATAACTGTTCAGTTATAAAAACTCAATAAGTAAAAATAATTTTAACATGTAATTCTTGATTTTGCACTTATGAATATTCTTAATAATAAAGAACTATCAATGTATTGCAAATCTCTGACAGCTGATGACTCAGCCAAATTTGAAGGGATTTCAACAGATCAAACAAAAATTATGATCTTACTGCAAAAATTATCATCTTGATAAATTCTAAAGTCCTACTACAAACTACAGAGACATTAAAACTCTAAAAATAATCATAATTATGACTATGAGTAAAGCTTTATGCTGTATTTGTATAGAAATGTGCGGGTTTTTAAAATGCAAATATTTTCTTGCTCTAAATAAATTCAATATATGAATATTTAAAAAAAATTACTAATGTATTAGTCATTAGTCATTAATTTATTAGTCATAAATTACTTCTTTATTAGTCATCATGACTGATCACTGCTACCTCATCCCAGTTTAGGGAAGAAGGAACATACAGCTGGACAGGACTCACAGTGCACAGGTTCAGTCAGATGCTGTGACTGATGCAAAGTATTGATGCACCAGGAAAGGGAGAGGCTGGAATTCATTCAGTCATTCCTAAAAGCAACCTGAAAATAGAAATAGAAATGTCTCCTGCTCTGAGCACACACGTCCCCTGGAGTGATGGCACACCAGGTCCTTGCATGTTAAGTGTGCTTAGGAGAATAAAGTAGGACACGGAGGTTGGCAAGACTGAATGACATGTTTTTATCTGCCGTGGATTTTTAATACAACACCTGCAATTTACCCTGACAGCATCCAACCAAGCATTCATGTTTCCCTAACTAAAGTTTTCATTGATATCATAGTTTTCCTGTAGAAATCAATCAGACAGTCAACAGGATTTAAAAATTACTCGTAGAGTAGCAGAAGGAATTATGATTGTGCCAGGAAGAGAGCCCACTGCAAACCATCCAACCAGGAACAGCAGAACAATATTGGTAGAGGCATATTTTCTGAGCAAGTTCTGCTATCTATTTAAACACACTCCTTTTCAAAAATGAAATAGTTCACTTTGGCATTAAAAGCAGGAAAAACAAGCACACTGCTGGCAGCGAACTGCCCATCTCTGCCACAAGATTTTCCTCATTCCGCTTGAGCCAGCCAGTGTTTTACCCACACAAGTGCATCAGAGCTCAGCAATGGTCTGTGACACACGCCTGTCCACAAGCTGCAAGGCTGGAGCCCAGCTGGGGGTGCAGGGGTTCGTGTAAGGTGAACACAGCGTGATCTCAGCATCACAAACACCCCGCACGGCTTGCACGCCAGATCTGCCCGAGCCACCTCGCGCGCGCATCGCTCACAGCACTCCTGCAAACAGATTTCCACAGCACCACCAAGCACACAGGGTTTGTCCTAAACATTTTGCAAGCAAGAAAAAAAAAAAATCGGTGGGAATCGTCTGTCCTGTCGGAGGATTTTCCCCCTCTCCCCACCCCCCACGCGGAGCAGGAACGGCGGCTGAAGGGAGAACACGCGTCGGCCCTTTCCAAGCCAGGCTGCTCCCCAGGTCTGAGCTATTCCTGCCACGGAGGGGAAGTGGGAGACTTCAAAATGACACTTCCCGAGAATCAAGGACCTTATGGATCACAGTATAAATCAGTCATGCTTTTGCTATCATTAGAACCACAGTCTGCTCACCATTCTGAGGTTTTCCTGTAAACTCTGATTTAATGCCCTCCTTGGCTTTGAGCTGATTTTGATTCCTGGTTTTATTGAGACATATAGGCAGCCTTTTCTTTATGAGAGTGAAAAATAGGCTGCCTTGACATCCCTCACATAAAAGCAGGCAGAGAGCTAACACACAGTTATACTGAACTTGTATTTCAATCAGGCATGACCTCTCACTTCTCACAAGAAGGCCTTGAACTTCACTGTGTCATTTATTCAAATATTGCAGAGAAAAACGGGAATCACAGGCAGCTTTCTGTGCTCTATTTCAGTAACACCAATCGTTTCAGAAAGAGGAAATGCTCCCCAACATAAAGATTATTTATCCTAACAGCTAATTAGAAAGAAGAACACTCTGGAAAATGACATAGTTTAGTGAGATGTCTTTTGATAGGGAAGAATGTACATACAAACAGCAACAAAAGGACTAGATGCCATATATGTGTATTAGACAAAGCAGAACTGAAAAACTAGGATATTGTGTATAACTGTATTTAAGACTGTTCTCAGGCCCATTTTGTAATGACATTATCAGGATCTACTACATTTTTGACAAGAAACCAGGGTAACTTGTGATTAAAATCTTCATATTTGACTACCTATGCACAAGTTTTTCTCTTTCTGAGATGCCTCTAACTTGCATATTTACAAGACTCTGACACTAAAAGACAGAATGTAGGCAGATTTGGCAATTATTTTTGGAAGGCTTTGCTGCCTACAGCTTTGACTCTGTCACTATTTGTTGCCCCTTTGTGTTAAAAGATGGAAAGAAGGTCTTGGGATCACTTGACAGCTTCCTCTAGATGAACTTGTTTCTCTACATCTGGTATGTGGCAACCAGCATTTGGAAAAAAAGCCCTGACTGGTTTGAATCTTCCCAAACCATTCAATAGTAACACAAATATGTTAATTTTCATCCAGACTTCATGCAAAATTCAGTAAGGGAACACAGCTATGTCACCTAAGAACAACAAAAAAAGGAATAAACAAATTTCAAGACCACTTGGATCAACGGTTCAAGAACAACCAAGCAGCAGTTCTAATAAAGGATTTTAGAAAGCAAACACAGGCACTTTTTTATTCAAAAGCAGACTAGAGGTCTTGTGACACAAACACTCCAGCAGCAAACAACAGAGGAGTTCTAGTGAGACAAGACATGATGCAAAGGGAAGCCAGAACGGGGATTTGGGGGCTTATCTTTCTCAGAACTGTTCATGAAGACCGAAAATAAAGATAAAATAAAATCAGGCAAAGACCACTTTTCTCATACCCGAGGAAATGTTTTGTGTGTCTTGTCATCCACACGGTTATTTAAGGTGTGTTGGCCTCAAAAATACCCCAAAACTGTACTGGGATTGTGCCCAATATACAGTGTGCTGTGTAGGACTCAGGAATAAATCTTGGGAAGTTGGCCATTCCAAAGGAGTCATTTCCCTCAAGCTGAAAATTGCCCAAAATTAAAACAATCACCAGCCAATTTTGAATGCCTATGGTATTTTTTAGTTGCTATTCTTGTGAGTTTGTCCACTCAGTTCAGTCAGACGGTTTCCAAACAGCACTAAGGCTCTGATTCAGGAAAGCACTTAATTATCCTTTACCTTCAATTAGGATTTTCCCTGTATTGGGGAACTTTGGCATTCCTTCTGAGTACTTTCATGAATGGAAGGAGCAGCATCAATCAATAACCTCTTACAGACAGATCTGCACCCACAAAGTCCTCGGGCTGGAGCACAAACATCAGCAGATGAACTGTTTTAAAGAGCAACCAAATGGGTTGGCTCGAGGTTCTTTTTTTACAAAAAAAGCAACTTGACTGACCAACTCAGAAACTTGTAACATTCCCAGAATTTTATGCACACAAGATAAAAAAGTACATGAGAACATTTTACATATAAATGAGAAAACAGACTTTATATAAGGGAGCAGAATCAATAGTAGTACCTGTACAGGGACAAACCTCAGCCCCCCAAAATCCCATTACAAAACAACAAACTGAAAGAGACTGTTTATTAGTGGGCTCTATTGATATCACAGCACCAAGCATTTAAACAGTGCAACACTGAAAAAACCAGACACAAATCCTACTCCTCAAACTCCCCGAGACAAGGCAAGTATGCAATTGAATCAGACCAGCTAAATTGAACACTAATATTACAGTCTTAATCTAAATAAAAATGAATAATCTCATTCTTTTGCAGTGTGCAAGTGAACTTGTGTCCTTGTTCTTTGAAGTAACTAGCACAGTTTATCTATTCTCTTTAATAATGCAATTTAATTTACCAAAGGTTCATATTAAAAATTTATCTGACTCCAGCAGTTAGAGTCACCTAGACATTTTGTCACAGTTAAACATTAGCTTTGGAGTACATCACAAATTCCCTACTGTGAGTCCGAGAACTGGTTCAGATAGGAACACTCTGAGCTTCCAACTGACATTACATTTAAATGAGTCAGGGCTTGTGCAACGAATAAAAATATCTGTCACTTATTAAAAGTGCAGTGACTTGTTCAACAGCAACACTCAGAAGAGACAAATGCAGTCTAACAGTTAGTGGTCACAAAGGACTGACACTTTTGCTTTAGCAATCAGTTATTCAAAATACACTCCAATAATAATATTGTCACCTCTAAGAAGACCATTAGACCACTCAAACCACATAAACTGCTCCCACATCAACAGAAAAGCTGACAAAATAAATGAGAGTCCAAAACAGTCAAGCTAAATGACAGCAATGTCAAGCACCCAGGGCAGGCGACATAAAATACCACTCATGTCACTCCAGCATTTAACAACAACTCACTGGTAGCATTCTGTCCCAAAATTAAACTTCTCTTCAGTATTCCAGGCTATTCAAGCAGCTCATGGCATATGGTAGCAGAAAAGTAGCAGAAAAGTGAGGTGAGCCAGACATGCAGTTGGGCAGAACACAGGTCAACCCCCAGAACCAGCTCTGGAGCAGAAACAGTACCTGCTTTGTAGAAAAACAGCAGGACATGGAGTAAAGTTCAGAAAAGCACCTTCTGTGGGTGGGAAATTAAGGCACATGCTGAACAAACCTCCTGATCTACATGGTTTCAACACCATGGAAATCTTCAGAAAGACCTGCACAGAGACAAAACTTTCCCAGAAGGACTTTATCACCTTAAAAGTTGTTGTTACATGACCAGAATTCCAAAGATTGCCTCATTAACCACTAGCAGCAGCACAAAAGCCATACTGAAGTAACTTCAATTTTCACCCCCAAAATTGTAAGCAAGCTGGCCCCTCTATCAAACCTGCAGACAGCTATTTAACATTCCACCAGGATAAGACAGGATTTCCTACCTCAGCTTTGCTGGCATCCAGCGTTGTCAAAACCTGAAAATTACAGGGAAAATGCATTAGTATTGATTCGACAAAATAGGAGTGGGATTAATTGGGTTTTGAGGTAACTGACATCAATTGGTTGCTGTGGCTTGAGGGAATAGAACTGAAGAGAACTGTCTTTCACACTGAGGAGACTGCTCACCTCTCCTGCCCATCAGAAGGCAAAGCCAGGTATATATTAAGACTATAACAATATTCAGGAATATTGGGTAAAAATTCAGCAAAACACCAAAACAGAACTGGAAAAGCATGTTTCTATTTTTACTAATTTGTAATTTGTTTCTGAACAGAGATGATGAGTAATGCAACTACCAGCTATTCCAACACATTCACACAATTCCCAGGACAGACTTTAAAAGCAAGCTGATTCAGTTCCATGGTGATGGAAGTAACAGAGTTTAAAGACCACATTCCATGGAATGAGACAAAGAAAGGTTTGCCAGAACCTGTTGGGCACAGATGTCCAGGTTTTGGCTGCACAGGAGCTGTGGGGGCTCCAGGTCTGACTTAGAGCAACCAAGGCTGCCGTGGGCACAAACAATGAGTTCTCTTTGCCAATCAGGGTTACACTGATCTCAGTTATGGTTGGTGTCTAAATCTAGAGAGATACAAATTCAACTGCTGTCACAAACTTGCACAAAATTTACTTCAGGTGTTACAAAAAATTGTCATTTATATTAAAATAAACACTTTAAATAGACACAGATACACTTCATATTATAGGTCAAACAACACACATGAAGTTTATAAGCTGTCATTAGACTAAGAATGGGCTGTTAAACCGTGTTTGTAAAACAAAAATCTTTGTTAGAACTTTATGTCACAATATTGTCACAACTTTACTGGGTTGAAAACCCCTTAATAGTCTCCTCACAAATTCCACACTGACACCCAGCTATAATGCTGTCTGCGGGAGAATAGATCTTTCTTTATATTGGTGTTAATCATCACTTTTAAAGGCCATCACCAATTCTCCCCAGCTCTCAGGAGCAGGAGAGGGAGTGACCAACCGTGACAGTGAGGGAAGGGGAAGGAGAGCACAGTGTTTATGGAACAGAGCTCAGCAAAGGAGACAGTTTGTCTGCAGAACTGCTGTGCAATGGAAGGCATCGGTGGATTCATCAAAAAATTGCTTCAAAGGAATTTGGGAATGGAAATGAACTCCTGTCACATCACAACAGGGTACCTGCAATCACAAACAGTTGTTTAATTTAACCTGATTCAAATCCAGGTTCAGCTCCGTTTGAAACGTGTCATTAATGGGATTTTTGAAGCTGTTCAAGAATTTCTCTCACACAAGCAGAACTTAACTCATTTAAATTCCAGTTATTTACAAACAACCTATCACCTTTTCCCGTTATTCCTCTTCATTGACATTATTTAGTGTTAGCCGTTATTTTTCCTTCCCAACACGAACCTTATGCAAAGTCATCACATCCATTCCCTGCCAACTTTCCATTAGGTCATTCTGGAAGGAATTCTTTCTACTAATAAACTCAGTGGAGTTACACTCTACTTACAATAACTTAATTATTTCTTGGAGGTAAATGACTAAAAGCTTGTATTGTAGAGGATATACCCAAACCCAGCTTAACTTAAACTGCCAGAATTTGGAGTGGAGTTTCCTGAAGCTGCCATAAATCCTGCTCTAAACCATCTGTCAGAGGTGCCTGTCTCCCTCTATCAGCTTTGCAAGTAATGTGAACAGAGGTGAACAATGTGACTATTCCAGCCCAGGACTCACGAATACCTTGCAAGGCAATTACTCTTCTATTTTAATAATTCACCTTACATGTCCAAAGGCTGTATTTCTCTTTTACACACTGTACTTTCCTGTTGCTTTACAGTCAGCCAGTGGACAGCTGGACCACTGGACATATTATGCCCTTATCTTTCTTCTCAAGTTATTGTCTGATAAATCCCTGTTCAGCAGTTGAATTCCAGTCAGTTCCTAGAAGCATGACCTTTTACTTGGTATTACTAACATTAATTCACTTTTATTTCCATCTGCTAGACCATCCATCTCTTCCTGGATAACATCCCCGGCTCTTCTCCGTTAGCAATTCCTCCCAGCTTTACATTTTTATCAAATTTCATTAGCACATTCTTATGCCAAGCATACTGATGAAAAATTAGCAAATGAAATGACAAATAACTCAATACAGGGACACTGCAAAGAGAAGCATTATGTTGAGCAGTGCAGATACCAGCAGGGCAGGGTACCAGGCAGTCACACTGGAGTTATCCTGGTGAAATACTTTGGTTATCCTAGAGAAAAACTTCAGCTGCCCAAGCTATACTGCTGAGAAAACTACTGGATAAAGGCTGGACACAGGGACATGAACATATCCTGGGTTATTTCTGAGAACTCCATAAACTGATCCTCATACCAGAGGGATCATGATCTTTAATAGTACACTCGTCACTATAAAAGTGGGGACAAAGATGGAGCGTTTCTATTTAAAATAATGACAGTCCTGAAGTTAATGTTTAATTAATAAACACTAAAACACATTAATTTAATATTATGGGTAAAATAACACTCGTGAAATTAATGAGCTGACTATTGTTAGTCTGTGAAGAGCTGACAATTACCTTAAAGTTTTAACAGTGATTTTTATGTAAGTTTGTGTTTCTTAATAGAGTGAATTATCATCCTATTTGTATGACTGATTTCTTCCCCCCCAGTCCCTATCCCCTTCCCCCAGTCCCTGAAACTTGTAACTTCTAGGCCATCAGCTGTGTCTTCTGTCATGTCTGAGGAGTGAATGAAGACACAGGAGCAGTATAACGTGTATGACAAGGAACTGCAGTTCCAAGTCATTCTTTGCAGTAGGATTTTGAAGGAATGTCGGTGTGTCACCCTGTGATCACTCAATTAAATCCTCTCAGAAGGTACTGCCTGGTTTCAAGCTTCTTAAGCAGAGTAACCCACTGAGATCTGTGGCCAAGCCACCCCAGCCACAAAGCAATTTATCCACCCCATCCTGGGCAATCCCGGGTAAGGAAGCGCCTGTATTTACGTCTTGATTGCTCCAGAGAGAGGGACTGGGGACAAACCGAGGGGAGGAGCAGAGAGGAGAACTGGGGTGCACACAAGGGGCTGTCACAACCTGCTGACGTTCCGTGGGGCTGGTGCTTTCCTCTGGGGATTATCCCACTGCCACAGCCCGCTGCTCTGCCCCGTGATTTGTGTGAAGTATGATATTCATTTCCTGGCTCCTGCTGTCCCCCTGACATTTCATGTACTAGTTAAGAACACAGCAATTTCACCCAGAGAAGTCACAGCTTGGCTGAGGGATCCCTGTCTTTCTCACAATAATCCGTCTGTGACATAACAAAACCGTGGGTTTATATCACTTTCCTGAGGAAGCTGCAATTTATTTTTCTTGTGCTAAAAGCTCCTCGTGACTGACAGCAAAAAACCCCTTACAAATGGCTTTTTTTACTACTTCTGAAAGTTGCACTCAATTCTGAACTTTCCATTCTACATAAGCAATCCCATGAATACTGACAAAGAAGGAGATATGCTGATAATTCTGCAAACACAGGAAAGTCTTTTAAACTCTGTTTACTGCTTTTAGCATTTAGAAAGGTCTTATCTTGAGGTGCATAAATACATAGTTCCTCTCTCCAGAATGAACAGAGGACAATATTTGCCATTCTAAACCAGAATGCAAATAGTTGCTATTTGTTACATATCTCAAGCCAACAGCTTACCAGAAAGAAATAAGGCAAACCTTCTTGAGTAAAGAAAGCTCCTGAAATAGAAAACTGGAAAGCTCATTTAATGCCATTTTTGTTTAACATATACATTAAATTCCCCCATCAAAGTTTAAAGACAGAAAAGGAGATAAAAATTGAAAGGTACACGTTAGGAGCCAGGATTCTCATCATTGCTGTGCCTAAAAGTCCAGAACCATTTCACTGAACTGTCTCATCTCATCCCCATGTGAAGTCCTTTTTCTCCTACTCATTTTTCTAGAAATTACATTTTCTTCTTATTTTTCTCAGCTTCTCACATCAACACGTGCAATATAAATGCACAATTTATAAATGTACAATTACAATTTACAAATGTACAATTCCTGTACATTTTAAAAAGCACAGTTTTCGCCTTTAATATCTTCCCACCCTCCCAGGTTCCTATGGAATGAGAGAAGGGATTTAAAAACAAAAAAAAAGCTGCAAATAAACATTTAGAATAAGCTGAAGAAAACCATCTCCTGTACTTTGGAAATTTGTTTGGAATATTAGGCAAAGAGGAATTTGAGCATAAAGAAAATATAATGAGATTGAAATTGTCAATGACAAGACAGAATTGGTTCTATTTCTTTTTTCTCTCACCACTGGTGTTAATAAAGTGACCTGAGAGCTGTTTCCTTCGACAAATAAATATTCCAGAAAGTAATTTTATCAGAATCCCTCTTCTGATGCCTGTAAATCACCTCTCATGTTTTGCAGGGCTGTTGGAAGACAAACACAATTACTTTTCATGTCCTATGAGTGAACTTTTCTGCAGTAACAAGTGGCACGTGAGGCTGAACACACAGACCGTTCCAAACTCTGCCATGAGGGTTCAGAAAGGAGGAAACAATAAGTTACAGTTCTATTTGGAGACAGAATTTCACTTCTAAAACACAAACTATCTGAAAAGATTCTGTCACCCACACTCAGAGTCAACAAACCCCTCCACTGCTTAACTAGTCCTGAAAGTGCTGCAGCAACACACCTACAAGGGAAATAATCAAGATTTCACTGCCAAGATCAAGGGCAGAAACCCGACAAGGTTCTGCGAATGTGCTGGCACTTATCTGAACAACTGGGAAATCCTGCTTTTAAAGGTTTGTCTCCCTGAGCTCAGGCAGTATTAAACATTACAATTTGATAATCGCTGTGCCGCAACCTTTTATTAAATTCTGGAGCCACCTGTGGGTTGGGATGGCTCTAAGATTGATTGCCCACTGGCTTCTCCCGTTTTTCATCCACTGGAGCAGTCTCCAGCCTGGCTTCTCAGGATTCAGAACATATTTCTGATTGTGATTCACAGGCCAGGCCACTGAACAGAATTTGAGCTGTTGGAGCTATTTTGCGACAGGTTTGCAAAGAAACCAACCTTATGCTGAGTATTCATCACTGCTTCTGCACTCCACTGTGGCAACAATTACCTGCAGCATCACTGCTTTGCTGTGATAAACAACAGCAAGGGAACAGGGGGGGAAAAAGAGAAAAAAACCCACACTAATCAACAAGCCTACCCCTTTAGTAATATTGCAATGTACTGTCTGGCACTTTGACTGGTGACAAAATTAAAAAAAGAAGCAGAACCATATTGTAAAACTTCCCTTCCTAAAGCACTATGCCTTGGAAACATGAAATTCTAATGTATCTTGCCAAATTTAGTGAAGTAATCATGATAAATAGAGCTATAAATCTAAACTGTTCTTTTAACATATTTAAACATCTCCATCAAAAGCACAGGAAAATATGCATGCAGGAGAGATCACCTTCTTGCTAAGGCAGTTCTTCTCGCTAACTCATTAGTTTTCATCCACTTCCTTCTTGTTTCTAAAAGCAATCCTGGAAAGCAAATTAAAATTCTCTTTTACATCCACACTCCTTAGACTGCCCAAGTAACCCTTTATGTCCCGTTATAAACCTAATCCTTAATGGTCACCAAAGTTCTGAGTATCAGGATGGTGGAACATGATCCAAAAACTAAGTCACGTGGGCTGTTCTTCTTCATTTGTGTTCATACTATTGGACTGACTCACGCTCAGATCAAATTCTGAAGTAAAACTATTTCTTTCAATTGACATCTTGGATTTTTTTTTTTTTAACTGGCTGTGAAGGCTTTAAGAGGTCTATTTATAGCAATTTGTCTCTTCACAACAGTAAACAAGCTGGACAAATTGAGAGTCTCTGGAAAACAGAACTCTCAGATGGAATCAGGAGATGAAAATAAACACCCGAATTTTTAAAAGCTTTAATTTTTAAAAGGTTTAATTTTTCAAAGCCATCTGTAGATTAAGGCAACTAATGAAATCTATGTACACACATGCCTACATTTGGGAAGTTCCTGGGATATACTGAGGGCCAGCTCTCTGGGGCTCCCACAGCACTAAACAACGTCCCATGGCTGTCACACACGACTGCCCCTTAAAAAAATCCAATACATTAAAGACATACCTGAATGGAATATGCTGAGTGGAAAACAGGGGGAATCAAGGCTCATATTTCATAGATACATATCTTTAATTAAATTTTTGCTCAGTTTATTTACTGCTACGGATTGTGGCATTAGATTACTCCAAATTTATGTAAACGCAGGCAATGATTTCACAGTGAAAACTATATCTGCCCTTAACTGCTTCCTAATAATATTTATGCTGCTCAGTTCGTATTGGCTGTTTAAGATCTTTCAATTAAACTTGATATGAATCAGTATACAAAATGTGGAGTAGTTATCATGGATAATTCACTCAGTGCATGAAGTCTCAGTCATAATGTCATCTTTTTAAAAATTTCTGTATGGTAACCTGAGTAAACTCAGCTAACTAAAAGGGAAGCAAGCCCCCAGAAATTTGCTTTAACTAATATATACAATGATCTTCATGAAACGTGCTTTCTATTTGTGTGTCTGGTACAAAGCACTTGGAAAATAACATGGTTTTCTCTTTGATATCGGAATTCACTTTTACAAAGAAATCTGCACTGCACAGAACTTGCCAAAAGGCTCCTCTTTAATATTGGGAATAAATCCCATTACTCTTGTAATGAGATAATGAGAGAAAACATTAGTACATAAAAAGCCAACCATAAAAAACACCCGTGTTTTTATGTAGTGAAATACATGGTCTTTGCTGTATCCTTGGTCCCTACTTTCAGCAAAATATCCACATGTACTGCTGCACTATAACCTATGATAATCTTGGTAATTTCCATAAGTTCACCAAAACTAGGATTTCACACTTATTAGATGGTAGAAGTTCAGGGAAAATCCAGAGTGTAACTGCACTAAACTAAATCTGAAATTGAAGGTAAACAACGCATTTTCAAGTAAACTGTCAAGCCACTACAGCTTTTCCATGGATTCTGGTAAAAATGACATTAATGCTCCCTGCTTAATTTAGCAGGGAAAAAAAAATTAACTAGGATGTAAATATAAACAAAAAGACCTCTGGTGATTTTCTTTCACACGTCAATAATTTTGCAAGGCTCCAGAGCACTGGAGGCAAGAGCACAGAGCGAAAAGCCAGCGATGAAACAACTCCCTCGCCATCCTTGCCTCACAACACCCAGCAGCACTATTAACACTATCCATTTCACCCAGCAGCAATAAACTCACATTTTTTGGAGTGTCCACATTATGCCAGGATAATACAAAAATAGATGATGAAGCAAAAAGGAGATGGATTTAGCCCCGGTGTCCTGCGGTAGCTGCCATAATTGCACAGCCAGCTCATTATAGAAAGTCAGTCCCTTGAGCCTCCCATGTCCCAGTTAAGCGACAGTAATAGAAAGCAGCTGTATGAGGACATTAGGTCAGCAGAATCATTAGCCCCGAAAATTGCATCACCATCACTCCTCTGCAGCAGCCAGGCCTTCACACACCATCAGGCTCCTAAACAGCAGGTCAAACACGATGATGAACTTAACCCAGTAACTCCATTAACAGTGACCTGTGGCTCGGAGCTCCCGGGGACACCACACCTCTGGAAACTTTCAGGGGTTTAATGAATTTTGGCTGTCACCCTGTGCCCTCAGGTCCCCCCACCCTGGGTTTGGACTGGGCACCAGGCAGAGCTGACTGGAGCAGTGCCAGTTGGTTTCCTCAAGGTCTCATTGCCTGTGTCTGGATAAAAGCACCACCACAAACAGGGACACATCCCAGGCCTGCCAAGCTCATGGGTCGGGAAGGTGACACTGCCAGCAGCCACTGCCACAGCGTTGACAGGTCCCAGGCTAGTCCAGCTCATGTGCACACAAGAGCAATGGGAGACACCTGAGTCCCACAAGCGTGTGATGGAGCAGCAGGCTGGGTCAGCTGTCACAGAGTTCACACAATATTCTGAGTTGGAAGGGACCCACAAGGATCACCAGGTCCAAATCTGAAGTGAATGGCCCATACAGGGATTGACAGGAGCTGGGCAGTGAGAGGGAGTCACCGACCACAGGTGTCAGTGGCCCCTTGGTCCCCCCACCTGCTCCGACCTACAGGGAGCCCACTGGAGATGTCCTGTGAAATAAATCATTCTAGGAACACCTCCTACTGGGAAGAGCAGCTGCATCGTTACATGTTCCCGGTTTTCAGAGAGTTTGGAGCCGTGTGTGGGTTTGAGGGACAGCAATGGGAAATGGCACAAAGTGTGGGACAGATCCTGGAGCGACAGCCCTTGGCATGGCTGCGCTGCCACCTGCCAGGAGCTGCAGGACCAGCCTGGCACACACCCAGACATTCCAGGGGGACCTGCTGCCTCTTCCATCATTTATCCACCTGTGCTCCAAGGCCATGAGGCACAGGGATGAAGATGAAGCTCTTTGCCAGTGTTCCCATGTATTCTGATTAAAAAGAAGCCTGTGAAGGTTTCCTGAGGTCCGGGTGCTCGTCCCCACCTTTCCCGGGGACGAGTCTCCCCGGCGGGCCGAGCCTGTCCGCGGAGCTTGGGCAAAGCGAGGCCCCGCCTTCATGGTCGTGATGAGTTTTGGGCAGAAAAGCAACAACCCTTCTATCAATGTCAAAGACTAAATAAGTTTGACTATATGCTGATGTTCCTCAAATTGTTTCTACTAGCAGTAGTTCTGGATGGTTTGTTTTTGGGAAATTAATGATGATACACCAAGGTCGTTGTACCTCTGCTGTAGCGAACAGATGTTAACATATTAGATCTACCGGCCTGTGCTGCACTAGGGTAGAGCTACTCCTGCTTGTCAGAGCATGAGCTGAGGCAGAACCAGCCACACAAAACAACCCAGTCTAATAAATTCAGTCTAAAACGCAAACATTTGAAGAAAAGAGCTCCTGCACTTTCAAAAGCCATTACTCTGTATCATCCTCATCAAAACACACCACTCTTTTTTTTTTTTAAATCAACCCAGAGCGGGGAGAACAATAAGAAACCAAATCTTTTTTCCTCTCAGCAGTACAGACCATTTTCAATGCCATTTGTAAGCTGCCTATTTATCCCTGACATTCACAGCTAGAGTATATCTCCAGATCATGTTGCTCTGTGAGGTAGAAATAATCAAGTATTTTTCCATCTTTTTTTTTTTTTTAACAGAGCTGGTTGTGCTTATCCATAGCTCTGTTAAACTGGTGTGAGATTATTGTGGTGAACTGCATAGGAGTAAGACATCACCAATCCCAAAGACTGCAGTCAGTATGGAAGGCAACAGCTTCAAGACAGGGAGGGAGGAGGTCTGAGATTTTTATTAAACTGAAATAAATACTTTCTTCTTTATAATCTCATAGCAACAATGCCTTTGCAAGTGCATTAAAAAAGGGATTGGAGATAAATCAGCATGATGAGAGCAGTGAGATACTTCAGCAGGACACAGCAATACACAGGCCCTTCACTTCACAGGGAGGTTTAAGGTTTTTGGTCAGTGTTGTTAAGTTTTAGCTACCAAAAGTACTTCCTCTCAACTAATTTTGGTATATTTGGGGAATATTACAATAAAATGAATTTCACAAAAGGCACCAATGCCTGAAGACTTATCTACAAAAAACTAAGTGCCATGTGTCAGAAAATTCAGAATTTTGAGTCATGTTTTAAAATATATAAATTCTGACAACAAGACAGTCACTGGAGCCGGGAAATGGATAGCAATTCTTCCATCATCCTGGCCCCAAACAGGGGACTTAACATCAGCACAGCTTGAAAGTCCATTTAAACTGTGACAGAGCTGTAAAAAGCCCTTAACAGAAGCATTTCCTAAGAGAAAGTCTCATCTGTCTCTAAGCTACAGCTGTTGTTTATTCAGTGCTGACAGACATACAAAATAAAAGGGCTGTATTGCTCAGTCTCAAACCCACACGGAAGCTATTTAAAATCCTTTACTCCTGATTTCCCCACCATCAGTAGGTTTATGCCTGTCTCTTGGCTGTGTTTAATACTGCAAACTTTCTTTCCTGTGAACTATGCCAGTCAATGGATTTGAAATTTCCCCCATAAATGCTCCCTCAGTGCAACTTTGCAGCCTCCTCTGCCACTTCTGGCCATTACCCAGAGCTCCCTGACACAACAGTTATTAGAATTCTTCACATTTATGAATATGAAAAGAGTCTTAATCCTTGGAGTGAAAGATCAGTGCAAGAGATGCTTAAAATTACCTGAGGCAGTAAGAAAACAGTGCAATGAATTATATAAAATACTTTGAATATGGACACTGCTGAAAGCCTTCTATTAGGAAGCAGAAAGTATCAATAAGTAACACTTATTCTCTCCATGAGAGGATCCTCTGACTTTAAAGGTGTGGTTAAAAAGCAGGATAACATACAGGTAATACTCTGCATGTTTCAGAATTTAAATCTGAGCAATGTAATGAAACACAGTTACAAGTGGTGTCCCTCAAGGGTCCTGCAGAAATGGTTTTGTCTTTTGGAATCTTCCCTGCATACAAAAGAAATGAAAAAATAAATCAGCTTTTCTATAAGTTTCTCCGCTCTGGGATTTATGCACAGTGAATGATTACAAAAAACTAACAACTCCATACAAATGCTTTCCAATTCCAATGTACCCCTTAAACACCGTTGATCAGAAGATTCCAATACTCAATCAGGTCTTGTTGAAACTCCCTTTGAAAGCAGATGAAAGCTCTCCTGCCTGTGAACATTGAGTCAGGTCCTTACATCTGCTTAGACCAAGGGAATATTACAGGGCTCCATCAGTTCAAGATGAAAATTCAGCAGAAAAAAAAAACAACAAACAGAATCTGGGGGGATAAATCATATCAATATAAAATAAATGTAAATACAGTTTAACTGAAAGGAGATTTTAGTGGTGAGTTGCCATTTTAAAATTAAAAGAACACAAAAGCATCATTGAAGCAACACAGAATGCACCAAACTACAGCCAGTGGACCAGGAGAACTCAAGTGCTCACTGATATGGAAAGCACAGTGTGCTTTGGCCCCTGGAAAACTGCATTGTATGGAACTTGTGGGTACAGGTTGGCTAAATGTTTTCCTCTGGTATTTATTTAATTCTAATTTAAACAAGGGACAAGTTACAAGGACATGTTTCAGGAGCAACCAAAAAATTAACCCAAGCCCTGCACCAGATCAGCCAGGGCTGAGGTGCCAGACTAACAGCAGTGGTTCACAAGACAGTGGAGGTGTTTAGTGCAAGCCTTGGCATCTCAGGCAATTTCTACTTCAGCTGTTACTAAGAAACAAACCCTACAAGAGTTCTGCTTTTCACTTTTGTTCTTCAGAATAATCATCCCCATTATTCCCCAAGCTAACAAAAGGAGGCTGTCACCTGGCATTTGATTTCACATTCCAGGCTGTTATCCCTGCAGTTCTCTGGGTGCCCTTGTACTCAGGGACCCCCATACCAGAGTCAGGCTCAGGTAAAGGAACCCCTGGTTAAAAGGGGAGGGGGCACAGGGAACAAAGCAGCTTCTTGGGCTGCTGCTAAAAGACAAACTGGCATTACCTGGGAGAGGTAAATTGTAGCTCAAACACTTCTCTGAATCTCTGAATTCCCGTGGCTGAGGGAAGTTTAGGCAACCTGACAAATCTAGAAATCCAAGAAAACAGTCTCAGCTCTGTGGGTGGGTGTGAAGGGCAGGGGATTGCCTGGAATTAATCCTTAGTGGAAGTCCTGCAGCACTAAATGCTGCTCTGAGATGCTGGATGTGTTTGTGTTACCACCAGCCTCGCTTTAAAATGACTTGTCTCTCTCCACCAGTGTTCCCACAGTCCATATTGTTAATTTTTTATTTCTCAATCAAGAATTCATGGAGGTTAGTGTGACATTGCTGCAAACACCCTCCCAGCCCAGCAATGTAAATAATGGATAACGACCCAGAAACACCACCCAGCCTCTCCTCGTTTTGGGAAACTGAAATCATGCCTGCCTCAACTCACCTACGAGTAAACAAACAGGCTTCTCTCTGCACTGCAGTAAATCCCTCATCTTCCAAGAAAACTAAATGTGCCATGGAAATGATGGTAGTTTTGGTAAGTGCACACAGACGTTTCACTGTGACAAAGATGCACTGGATGCAACTATTTTTTTCCCCCCTCGGAAAAGGAATTTCAAAATGCCAACAAATTTTCAGAAGTTTAACACAGCTAATGCATTTCACGGCACCTCTGAGTGAACTATATATCCTTCTTTTACATTTCTCCTAATTTCTGTCATTTATTTAAAAAGCCTATAATGAACAGTTACTCTTGAGGATCCATTTGTTCCTCTCTTTTTCCATTTAACCTCAATGATTGCAACCTCTCTTATTTCCTTTGGTGCTGAAAAGCACTTTTACAGCATAACCAACGCAACATATTTGCTCGATTTTTACTAATTAATTTCCCGTGAACTTTTCAGCATGAAAAAAAAATAACCCACCACATTTCTGCATGAAAAGTGAATTCTATTTTCTCCATTTCCTTAGAAATTTACATTCTGAGCTCATCTGTGCCACATATTCTTTATGGATAATGAGCAAGGCATCCTCACTTAGCTGTCACTGAGGCAGTGAAATGTTTACAGTGTGAGCTTTGGAGATTCTGGCAGCTTAGATTCTGAGGATATTTCTTATTCAGGACAATAAGCATTGCCCTAAATTTCTCTTGCACATCAAGAGAAAGGGATTGATTTGAAGAATCCTTGAACTCTGCTGACCCATAGTAAAGCTGTTTTAAGAAAGGTTAGTTCAGACACCTCGTGCTCATGATCTGTTTCTTGTGATGTGGCAAAGGCTTTACTAGTCCCCTTAACATCTTGCAGAACTTCTTGGGAAATTAGAAAATATCAATTAATGGAGAGATAAATGTCTTCATTAGGAAGTTTACAAACAGAATGCACATAGTGTAACTTTTAAGTGTGTTCTCCCACCATATTTATTCTGCAACACCTGGGGATACACTACAGACAGAAAAGAGGAACCTCAGGCATGAATCTCCTGCCAGTTTTGTGCAGATTTCGTTAACTTGTGGAAAATTTCTCTTTAATTACCTCTCTGAAGTCATTCTTTAGCAAAGTACATAAGAATATACATGCCTTAAAGATTATGTTAAGATTTAATTTCCTAGTGCAGGTCCAGTCACAGGCTTACAATGACATGTTTAAGCCTGGGGGCTTTATTGAACCAGGGCCTGGAAAAAAACCCTGTCTTTTATCCTTCCTTCTTAGAAAGCCTCATATAGTTTGAATAAATCTTTGAGATGTAACCAAAAGAATCTCACACGAGATCATCTTTCATTGAAGTCCCACCGTCCAATTCAGCTGGAAGGTTATTGCTGTCACGTTTTGAACTCGGGCTAGAACAGACATAAGAAGGGGCAGATTTGCTCAGCAGAAAGGAGAGCAGGGCCTGCCTTGCCTTCTGCAAACCTCTCCTTGCTAAGCTCAGCTCCTCAATTAACCTGAGCCCACGCAAAGCTACAGGGATTGTTTTCTGTAATCAATCAAATTTCCAAGTGTAATTATTAACATAGTCTTTAATTAAATGAATCAGATCATTCGGACACGTTCTAAAGAAAAGTCAGTTATTGAATGTTAACAATCTGAGTGCATCCAGTGCCTTCTTGAGTTCTGACTTAGAAAAATCTGGATTAATTCTCAAAGTTCTCCATAGTTACTATTTCTAAATGAACTTTTAAAATACATTTAAACCTAAATTTTCAGCATATTATTCTAAAATGACCATCAGAAGTAACTACATTTTGTAGAATGAGGCCATTTTAGGTGCACTGGTGCCATGACCTTTCTGATATTTCAACAAGTCTGTTGCTTATTTCCCTCAGAAATCTATACCAAGAAAAAGATACTTTTAGTGCCTCAAGTAGTGGCAGAGTGGGTGGAATAGCAAACCTAAGCCTGCCCAGATGTAGATGAAAATCCCAATCTAAAGCAACATTGCCATCAGACAAGTAACACCACCAACCAACCTGTGATTCAGTAACACCTTGATAATAAATGAAATAATGCCAAAATATTTCTTGCCAACTCTGGAGCCCCCCAACCTTTTTTAAGTTTCCATATTAAGTTGTCAAATGTGAATCTCTTGTGCCTGAACTGGCAGTTCTGAACACACAAACACTATTCCAGGCTTCTCCCTGATATCACTGGGTTTTGACACTACACAGTGAGTGGAAAAGTCCCTTCAGAGTAAAACCATCAGAGAGCCAGAGAAAGAAGAAGTTTCTCCAGTCTGTGCCAATCTCTGGACTTTGGAGGGTTCAACACAATAGAACTGCTCAGCAGCAAAGCTAAAAAAGCCAAGGTTTTGTGTGAGCAACAGGAAATGGTGCCTGGTATTCCTTTTAGTAAACCTTCCTTTTAGTAAACCTAATGTCCCTCTGCCTGAAGGGGGACACAATTTAGAGTAATTATAGCAACAGTCAGCAGATAAATGATTATAGCAGATTTTCATACAATAGCACCAGATCTTCAGAAAGGCTGCTGAGGACCCTGGCGGAGATGACAAAATCAAAGCGAGCCAGAAACTAGCAGGAGATCCAGTCAAGATAAAAAGGCTACACAAGGCAATCAATTATCATCTCTAGCCTTAGTTTGAGGTCTGTGTTCTCTATTTGCAAAAAAAAACAGAGATGCAAATATCTTGAATCAAATGTGAAGAAATCAAGGAGCCAAATTTTCTATACAAGTAAGTCCCAAAACCAAATTGTTGCAATTCTAAGTTCAGTTTGGAGAGTCTGATTCAGAGTCAAACCTATGCAGCAAAGTTTCTGCACCACGTTTCAATTAAGATTCATATATTTTACCCCTGAAATTTAGCTTTTCTCCTCAGAGTCTCTGAGAATCCAGACTTTCCCATTCCACCAGGGAGGAAAACTCCCTGTTGATGATGTGGAAAAGACAACCATAAAAAGTCACAGATAAAAGAGGTACAGCAAAACACCCAAGATACATTTAAAATATAAGTTAGGCTTTAATTTATATTAAAAACATGAGAAAAATTAAAGCCACCCTTGGACACAGCCACTTATAGTACGAGAAGTGAGGCAACCTCTGCATTCTGGTGACTGAGAGTTTTCTGTAAAACAATGTGAGATGAAACTTCTACAAGAAACTGATTCAATTTTAATTCTGTCTACATTTAGAGCATGATATAAATTCCATTTTTTTAGTTAAAAAACCCCACAATCCTATCCTTCCCTACCTGGGAGATTTGAGAGATTTACTTCCTAGAAAGTATTACACAATTAAATTATTTTTTACTGCTGTGTAGGCTACAGAAAACCAATTGTCAGAGAAACACTTCACATTTTTCTCCACAGTTGTTTTTCTGTGCAAAGAGAATTCAAAATAATTAAAACATTTCCCTTGATATCCCCATTGTAAAGGATACCAGGAAAGTCTGACTAGCAGAAAACCTCTATTATTGATTTTTCTTGTGTTTTTACTTGTGAAAAGACATATTCCATTTCTTCTTTCAAACAGGGATTCATTGATAGCCATTATCCTGTTGTTGGAAAGGGAGGAAGCTGAATCTTCTCTGTGTTATTCCTCTCTACTCATATTTCACATGTTACTTGTTAGTGGAAACCTTGTAAGAAGGCTCATAATAAAGGAATGAGAAGAATCAGAAAACTTGCCTCATTACCAAAATAATTATGTCTATCCAACTGATGCTAACAGACCTAATTCCAGATGCTCGTGGGGAAGAAAAATGTCAATTTGGAAGACTGAGGTGGCATAAAAAGAAACTTTCTTAATGGTGATCATCAGAAAACTTCCCTGTTGTAATTATGAATTAAATATCGTCGGCACAGGCTTTGATCGCCTGAACAATTCCATTGATTACATATTAATTTGCCTTGAAAAACAAACCTGCTTTAATCCCACCCCTCACTTTTTTAACACCATATGAAGCAGAACTATAGAATGCTCCAAGTCCCACTTTGCCCAAAAGGACTGAACTACCCCCCCTCCACGTGTGTTTTTCTTTTCCCCTCTGAAACCCAGGTTATTTCACATAAGCAGTTCAGAGAGCAATCAGCATCCCAGGGCATGGGAACTGAAGAGCAAGAGGAGACCCAGCTGCTGGGTGAGCTGGAGGACGATATTATTTAACCCACTGGGCCACCGTCAGCATCAGTCCTGAAGCCACAGTCACCTCATGGCATCCTTAAGTTGTTCTGTACTGGCATAACAATACAGGCTGAAGTGATGAGGGAAATCAGCTACAGCAACTCAGCAAAGCACCTAAACCAAGCAGTTAAGTTACACACTCCCCTGAATAACTGGGAGAACTGAAGAATTAAATTAAGTGCTTTATTCTGCCATCAGCCCCATATTACCTTTCTGCTTAATGCTGTCAAATTGTCTGCTTTTTGTCTGTGCACTTCACACCACTCTCAACAGTTGCACTTGCATATCAATGAGTTGTCACACAGCTATGATAATTACCGTGCAGAGGTGCCTGTGCTATCTCCTGCACACTTTCTGTTTCTCTCTATTAATCTCTCACGACTTTGCAAGGAGAGGTTGCCCAGAGCTCGATATGGAAGTGCAAGTGCAGCAGCAGCAAGCCTGAAAACAGAGAGGGAGATTGTAGAACCCATTTTACACTGGTCTGTTAAAAACCAGGATGTGTCCATTTGCCCCCGGTGTATTCTGCCCTTTGCCATTGCCTGCGTGTCCCGGAGCGTGGCTGCAGCCCCTCGCTCTGCCCTCCTGAGAGACAGTCTCCTGACACGGTCTCCTGGCCTTGTGCTTCCCAGGGTTAGTCCAGAGGATTTAACCAGCACACACAGCCTGAAAGCCGTGGCTCAGCAACACCTTTGTGCCAGGTGGGAGCAGTGTCTGCTGCTCAGACAGAAGCTGAAGTTGCCAACAGCCTCAGCAGCCCAATTTTGAGTTTCTTCCATGCTTGTCTAAGATGTCATTTTGGGAAATTCATATGTTTTCATGCACTTTCTTTCCACAAACTGGCTAGAAAATAAGGAAATTATATGCTTTAAGAGCTGCTGGTGGCCTGTCACATTGTTTTGGTCAGGGTTGTCTCTGTCAGTATCACGCTGATTTTTCAATCGTCTACCTGTAACTTAGCAGAGACCCCAGAAAGGAATTTTGGGGCATGAACATGGAAAATGAGCAATACCCTCCTCATCATACACCTTGTGTCACTGGGAACAACACAAACATAGCACATGTGCATTCAGAATTCAAGAAGTGTAAGAAACAGTATTGCATCAAAATGCAACTCTTCTCCAAAACAGATTAATATAAAGGTCACTTACAACCAGAAGTAAAAAACATTCCATTTGGGGGAATCACAGGAGGTGAAGGGGAAAGAAATGAGCTATTTGATTTGGGGGGGAGAAACTGGTTAGACAGAAGGTGCTTCAAAATATAATCAAAAATTAATTAGGAAAAGGAACAAGCCAAAGGACAAACATCTGTGACAGAAGGATGTGAAGAGATAAACAAATCCTACATATGACAGTTAATTTCGGTTAAGACCAGAATCCTGCTGGGCTACATTTGGAGTCCTCTGTAAACACTCTGGGAAAAAAGAAAACTTCAGTGTGAATCAACAACTAAAAGACTGGAAAAGCAAACCAAAGACACTGAAAATGACAGATTTCAACAAAACCACACGAACTAAGGATAACAAATAACAGTAAAGGGAAACTGCAGCAATTAACAGACCAAAAGTTTTTCCCAAGTCATGAGACAAGAAGACTGAAAACAAATACACACTGCTGCTGCACTTGACTTTCCTAAACACCACAGATGAGGGAGGGAGAAGTCCAGCTGACACAACTCTGGCAGGACAAATCCCTGTTCTAAGCCAGATGACACTGGGACCTATTTACTTTTCTCACTTGCTCGCTGAGAACTGAGACAACACTACATGGAGCTGGAAAGGGAACTGCAGTAACACACAGTGAGCAGGGATATCACTCCTTGCCAGGGCTCATGTGCTGATCTCCTGCCCCATGGGATGTCCCTGCAACTTCCCAATGCCCAAAGGGAACATGTCACTGTTCCTGAAGGGACTGCACCATGAAATCCCCTCGAGGCAGAACTGCCAGAGCAGCTTGGTGGGACCTTCACAAGGCTGTGCCCTGCACAAAGCACCCAAACCCAGGAAATTTTGCTGGGGACTTCCAGTTCCCTTCTCTCCCACCATGAGTGAAGGCTAAGCAGAGCAGTTGGTAAATACAGAATTCACTGGGGAGAAAAAGAGAGGTAAGAACTCACAAGTCCAAGTTCTCCTAATATGCTGATCACCCTGTTCTGTCTGCATTTTGTTTAGCAAGCTGCTCACCCATATTAACCACAGCCTGTGGGTACACTGTGGGCAAATAACTGCAAATAGCAATCAAGGCAAAACAGTGTTATAATTTCAGCTGTAGGGTTAATGTGTTTCCATCGTGAAGTTGGTGAAATAATTCTTAATCCATACTTTGTTCATTGGACATTGCAGAGAAAAGCAGCACCAAGAGGTTGAGAAACAATGCAACCTTCCTAACTGAGATGCTGAAACAAATCAATGTGTTTTGTGATTAATTCTTCAGCTGAGTTGAAATTTATGAGCAATCTTGATTAAATATACAATTATATAACTCTGCCTCACCATAAAATAAGTGTTGTTATTAGCCCTACATGGATAATCAAAGTTAAAATTCTCTTTCTCAAATATCCTCAAGTATTCATTGAAAACTTGCTGCTAGCATGTTCACTGAACACCAGTAAACTCATCTGCCAGAGTATTTGGGATAAGCAAACACAAAGCAGGTGCAAATGAACTCTGATCAAATTTGCTCAAAACTTCAAGCAAATACTGAAGTTAGAAGATGGGGAGAAATGTGTTTTCCATATTTGGCTAACTGTAATTGCAATTTCTATCCAGTCAAACCAGGATAATTAGCAAAAGACAAAAAGGGGTCTGGCAGCAGGCTGAGCAAAGTAACTATTGCTAAAGAAAGAGAAAAAATGAGGTTTAGGGGTAATGTAAATACAGTTAATAATGTCATGTTACTAAAACGCCAAAACTTCAGACAAAGAAATCTAGGGCAAGTCGTTATTATGAAAACTTAGCACAGCTAATTAATTACTAATAAAATTATGTTAATAGTTGGAATCACCCATATTTTCAGGATAAATTTAATAACAGAGCACCAACTCTCAGAACACGAACCTGAGCAGCATCAAAACAGGATTCTCAGTAAATATACCATGGCCTGGATTTTCAGCACCATGATTGGTAAACTGCTGCAGTCTGCTCCAGACATTTCTAGGGGCTTCCCAGTACATGCAAAAATACCCCCAGCTGTATGTTGAAGTCAGCTGTCACCTCAGTTGTATTCCCATTTGACAAATACCTGGTTATTTGCTGACATCATCACTACAGCTAAAATGAATCAGGTCAAACAGAAAGGGATAAAATAGAGACTACAGCTTAGCAGGAATGTTTGGTTTGGAGCAGACAGAGAACATGGAGAAGAAAAGCCACTGTGTATTTAATAAAGTGGCTACTTTGCCTTGGAACACTTCCAGAATGATAAGCAACCCATATTTAAGGAACATGGCTCCTGAGTGCCAGCTTATGCAAATGGCAAAAGGAGCAGAAGAGTTAAGGAAAGAATAGCGAAAATTCTTTCCAGAAGAGATGAATACCTCTTCTTGAGAAGGAAAGTATGAAGAATAAAACACTTATCCCCACGAACAAATTATCTGCATCTCCCTTCTGTCTACTTGAATTTATTTTATCAATAAGTGATTTGACTTAAATTCTTTATAAGGGTTGTTTAAATGTTCTCCAATACAAAGGTATCTTTTATTGGCCTGGGACCTGGTCTTTGACTGTCTTATTTGACTGAAAATATGTTTCAGCTCTATTCTGAACAATCCAAGGGTTATTTCCAAGGGACTCACAGATGGACAGAGAGGAACTGCATCGACAGAGGGAACAGCATCCTGATCCCATTCCCTGAGCAGGAGGAGTCTGAGCACAGGGGTGACCCCAGGCACAGTACCCGTGGAATGGGCATGACTGGAGCTTGGACACAAAGTTACTCAACAGACTGACTGAAAACATGTCTCATTAGCTACAATCAATTAAAGCCCTTCACGGTGAATTAACAGAATTAGTGGTGTCTTCCCAGGATTTTGAGATGGGTATTAAAGAGCTTCCAGTCAGGTCAGTACACAGCACATTTTTACTACAGAACACATCATCTTAATTTGGGAGGGAAGGAAGAGGTGAGGGGGATCCTTGATGAACCCTGCAAGTATCTTCTCACTGTAGTAAGCTTACACCACTATCAGATTAATAAACTGAAAGACATGGAAAAAAATCTGCTGGGGCTGCCAAATTTGCAGATTAAATGAATTCTTTCTTCAGTAAATCCATGGGTTGTACTCAATGGTGACTTTCAGAAAACATCTACTGAACTTCTGCAATCCATTTTATTTTTCTTTCAGCCAGCAGTTAAAGCTTAAGGGATTTTGAGAGCAGAACACTAAAATTTAGCTAGACCTTCCTTATTAAAAGCAAAATCTTCAATAATTAGCTCTTCCCCTAACTGCTTTTTGGCTCTCATTACAAACGAAGTGCTATGTTAATATACCTTGTGTTGCAAATGTTTCACAATTCCTGCTAATCAAGTTGAACTCAATTCTCAGCCAATAAACCTTCAATGCAGTTAATGGAAAACAAGGAACAGCGCTACTTTGCCTGAGAATGGGTCATTACCACAAGCTCCTAATTACAAGTACCTTAATGCATAATGTAAAGCACAGCCTTATATGGGCTCTTAAGAATTAAAGCTGTGGCAGGATCAAAGACTTGATGTGTCCTTGAAATTTTTTATATGTACATTTGAATGGAGAAAAGCAACAAAGAGAAACAGAGCAAAACACAAAGACTCATCCACTTACCCAGCCTTCAGAACGTATCATCATAATAATTTATGCGGGTTATGAGACTGCAAAGACTGATTTTGACTCAGGACACATTCTGAAACCAATTTCCATTTGCCTCCTCCTCTACCCTCTTGATAGAGGATGTTTCACACCTACCAGTTAATGAAGGATTATTACTTTCCTCTAGAGTAAGTTGCAAATGCAACCAAGGTTAAAGCAAAGGACGTTCCTTCTGAATTAGGTTATGATGCCATCAAACAGGAACACAGGTGATTGATGACATATTGCTATTGCTGCCCCAAGCATTTATCAATACCACACTCTGAATTATTCCCTGGTGTAGTTCTCTTACTGTCAGATGATGGCATATTTTATCAAATTTACTTACCTGAAAAAAAATACAGCAAGCAAAGCACTGGAAACAGCAGAAGGCGTAACAAATCACAGCAACCAAATTATAAAGTACAGGCCCTGGTATGACTTGCCAGTCAGAATTCTGCTGTTTGGAGTGAATTTGTAACAGTTGCACTTTTTAACCTGAGAGTTGAGAAGCAGCCTGCAAGAATGGGCAGGGCAGTCCCTGCAGCCCAGCCATGCTGGAGGGCTCTTCTGCAAGCCCAAGGACTGGACTCCACCTTAACAAAGCCCTACAGAGCAATTCAACTACAGTACTGTTCTGCCTAAAATGTTTCACCAAACCAAAAATTTTTCTATTTTTTCTGAACGTGCTTTGCATCTATTTCTTTTGCCAGAGAATCATGACACCAAACTTTGAAACTTTCATTGAGATGAACATTTTATGCTCTAACTCACTCTGAATATAAAGATTTTATATTAAATCTTATCTGGTAAATCTTCACAATGTTACATTTGCAAAATTGCTGAATGTTGTTAGATTGGCTCTGTCTCTTCTCATGCTTGTTGTTATTAATACAACATGTGTCTGCCTTTGTCTATCCTCTTGACACTATAAATTCTGTAAAAGCTACAATCTTCTGTTCTTAGTTTTGTAGTTGTCCTCTCCCCGAAGGGCATGCAAGACTAGATTGGTAATTATGGCTATTGGGAACAAAATTAGTTCCTATTTGGATATCTGTGGGGAAGGCAGGCTCTGGAGACTCCCACTGCTCTCACTGACCTCATCCTGGGCCACAGGAAACAAGGAATATTACTGGGAAAGAGAGGCTCTTTCTCCACCTCCCCCACGAAGTCACCCAGTTTTGCTCAGCTTTTTAACTGAGAGGTAGAAGTAAACATCATTACTAGCAATGGAATGGGTTTGTATGAGAGTAGTATTATAAATATTCAAAATTCAGTCAGATTGAGAAGTATTCACTGGAACTACTGCACAAACAGCAATTGAGACAGACACCCATCCTCCTACGAAGACAGAGTAGGATGGGGTGGTTCTCTAGAAGAAGGATCCCAGAATTAGGGGTTGAATGGACAAATATGAGGAGTAACTATGCTTAACAACAGAAAAACATCCAAATGTGAGCCCTGCCCAGTCAGTTCTGCTTTCTTTTAAGATTTTCCTTATGTATCTTCAAAGTATTTGACTAAAATGTGTTATTATGAACAGCATTAAAAGCAATCAGTTTCCAACGAGGTGCTAGATGAACTGTGGTAATAGGTCTAAAAAGTTTGTGAATCCCAATTATTTCTGAAGAACATATCTCTATGCCTGGAGACAAATTCTCCTCAGATCTAATCATGGTTAAAGGACCATTTATTTTAAAGTTTCTGAACAACTGTTAGTTTTACCCAGACTTTACACCTTTACTTTGTTCCAAAGTAATAATTTGCATCTCTGGAATTTTGGTCCCTTGGTCATAACAGGAGTCCCCCTCTCTCCTCTTTCCCTTTCTTTGCACTAACCTGCATTTTGGGGGAATATTTTGTGCTTTAGTTTCTGCGGAAACACTGATAGTATGGAGAGAAAAATCCTGCTCTGTGATGAAACCCAGATAGTTTCAATAAGGAGCAGGACTGTTGTCATTTGCACTGGCCATTTCTGCACAGCACTCACTGTTTCACGTTCCTCAGACTGTTTAATTTATAACAAACATACCAAGTGCCTCATCTCACCAAACTGCATTTCAAAATATTATGCAAATAGTTTGCAGTCTCTGTGTAAAACGCCCTGTATCCTTTGGCAAAACAGCTGTAAGATTCATCTGCTTTACTTACTTAGAGCTGTAGTTTGTTTATGAATCATTTTGGTAAGAGAGGTTGAAGTTCCAACTTACAAAGAAATAAAGAACATGTTTTCTTCTGAATCAAAACCAAAGGTAAAACTTAATAGGCAAGTCAAGGCAGTTTACATGATCCCAAACTCCTGTGCCAGAGCAATATAAAATGCAGTTTTACTGAAAAATTTCAGGTTCTGCTCCACAGCTTTGCTGGGTATTGGATATGTCCACGTCTGAGGAGGGGAACCAAGAAATTATACTCAGTAAGAACTTGAATATCTATTTGTGTTTCCTCCAGCTGCTGGGTAGCACCAGTTTACAGTAGGTCAGCAGAAATATAACACTGTTATCTACCTTTGCAGGGAAGTGGGGGTATATAGTCCCTGATGCATTTAGAATTCTTTCAAAAATAGATTTGTTTTCAGTGCACCATCAGTCCACAGCCCTAATTTTTCTTGTGGGTAACTTCTAATAGTTTCAGCTGCAATATCTCCTATTCCCACTAGCATTAATAAGTAAGATCTGTATGATTTTAATTACTTCCCTTGAAACAGGCTGAAACCACTGTAAGACAATTTCAATGAATTATTTATAGGCAAACAAAAAGATGTTCAAGATAGCACCTTTCCCTCTTTCCAGGCTTTTGTATGAATGACTCTCCAACTACATCATTCCTCAGGGGAGGATTCCTGGCCTACAAACTGTTTGAATTAAATATTGCAGTGTTACCTGTTGGCCCAGTGATTTCCATAAATGGTCCCGAACTCTGCAGTTCATTCTCAAACACGATATAATTGAGCTCAGAGTTTTTAACCCTCAGGAGAAAGCTCATCTTGTTTCTCAGACATCTGAGAAAGAACTGAAGTGAGAATTACAGGCTGATTTCTGTAAGTGCCTTCAGAGTGAGCACCAGCCCGTCCTGGAGTACCCTGTGACTGCCATTCATTCTCCAGTACAAACAAATAGAGATATAATTCTCAGACACACGTTGTTAAGTCACTGCTAATTACATACAATAAACCAGAGATACAATCTTACTCATATTTTAATAGGAGGAGACGTTGCAAATACTGGGCTGATGTGCTGGTAACAATGTAAAGGAGATGGATTAATTTTGTGTGCACAGCCTTCATTTTCACAGTCAGTCCTGCTTTTGATGACAACAGACAATCCCAAACAGTGAACTTTGCTTGCAGGTAATTCCAAAACAAAAGGAATCAAACTACAAAAGTAGCAGTAGAAACTGCAAATGGTGTTTTCAGAGAAGCAGAGCAAATCTGCACACACAGGGGCTCTATTTGTAGAAATTGCCAGGAAAGAACATTTCTCCCTTTTAATCTCATCAGAGTAAGACTGACACTATTCTCCATCACTGTTTCTGAGATATGAAGACACTTTAAATCTAAATAAACAACAGCTATATCTGTAAATTCATCAAGGAAAGCCTTAGAAGAGAATAATCTCCCTTTTTCGTACCTTAGCACCTTAAATAAACCTCAAGTTGTCTGATAGGCAATTCCACATGGACTCTCATCTTTGCTGCCACTGTTTTACCATTAAAGTGCCTTGTTGTAAAACACTGGAGACTTCAGTGGCTTAAGCCAATATAAAAATCTCTGCAGTATGAAGTAATTTTATGTTGCTACTCTGGTTATTTCAGAATTGGCTGCAAATAAGAGCCTGAGGATGATTTAAAGTGTCCTCAACCCATCACGGCCATGGTTAAACAAAGTAAACACATCAGTCTTTAGCAGTTATTTATAACTGTAAGAAAAGCACAAACCAGGCACGAGGAACAGAGCACTGGAAAACATTCTGAAGGGGAACTAAAAGTATCTGAAAATTTCTGTCTTCACATATTGCTGTATTCCATTTCTCAGTAAAATAAAATCCCGATGACCATGCACAGGAGGATTTATTAACCTAAAAGCACTGTTCCAAATCAGATCCCAAGACACCACTGCTGGAGTGGAAATTTGGGAGTTCAGATGTGATCACACACTAGCAACTAGTGCTCCTACTGCAGTTTTAAAATAGAATAACCAGCCTTCAGAGCTCACAGAGAAGCTTTAACTTTACCTTAAGATGGAAAAACACAAATCCTGACAAGTTATCTGTGATAATTTGGCCCCTGCAGCAATAACTGTATCAGTGACCCAACTTTGCAGCACTGATGCAATTCTCTTTCAAATCTGCTCAAAGAGATGGTATTTACCTTGCTGTCTAAACCCTGAATCCCTACAGCAGACACTGGTTCCTGACCCCTGCACTGGGGACTTTCTCTGGAGTCTGGAGGGAGGATTTACTGTCAATGGGATGTGTAACCCCGGGACAGAGATCCAGGGGGGTCACCCTCTGCCTGGCATCAATAAGCTGTTTGTTTGCAATGAGGACAAACTAAGAGCCCTGTTTACATAAGTGTAAGGAGGAATTGATTCAGGAGCAGCCACCCCAACACAGGACTGAGTGGCAATTTGGTAAACTGGATTGGTTTCAAGGTCTGTCATGTGATTTCCTCTGATCTGTGTTTGCAGCAAGAGAAGGAAAAGAGTGGGAGAAATGCAAACGGTGTGTGCATCCCTCCAGCATGCTGAGACTGCTGGGAAAACAATACAATCTCACAACAAAGAACTAGGAGATGCCTCTATAACCTACACATAACTCCAAGTCTTGTTAGAATGAAAGAAATGCAGAACTGGAAATTTCAGTGGTTGCTGCCTTTATAGGCTTCTGTAGGAGATGCTGCTTTTTGAGACAGCAGATTCCCTGGGGGCATCCTTGGCCTGATCTTCTGAGAAAGAGTCACCTTTTCATGAATTCTTAGTCTCAGCATTAAAGAAATCAGTGGTGCTCGAGGTCTGGCCAAACTGACAACTTACTTTCTCACCTATTGGGTATTCATGGAACTGAAAAATGAACCCAGATGGAGTCATGCATCATAATGCCTGTTATCTAGGAAATCTAAAATAATCCCCCAAAAAACCGTCCCTAAAACAAAACCACCACCACAAAAACCTAATAAAATCACCTTTTGGATTTCTTCTCTTTTAGGAGAATTGGGTTTTTTTGGGGGCCTATTTACCATGAGCCTCTACTGAGCTAAAAAGAGACAGTCCTATTTTTCACTTGAATACCACTGTTAGCTTTAATGTAGAGATCAGGAACACTTCATTCTTATCCATGTAGTCTCTGTGCATTATACTTTTGTACTGGCTATGGTGGGAATTATTTGCAGAAGCAGAAGACAAAATTGTCTCCTGAGTGGTACCGTTGCATGCTCAGAATTGCCAAGTCTTCAGATGAGAGAGCCACGATGAGCTGAAATAACTGATTATTCCCAGGCATGAAAAATAAACTACTGGAAACAGTTTTCCTAAATTTTGTCTGTAGTTCTGCTGTAATTTCCTGGCTGTGAGAGATGTTTGGAAACCAGCTTGTCCTGTGTTAGCTTTAACACTGCTGTATTCTACCTGAGGACAGGAGGTCTTATTTGAGTATCAATGAAGCAGATTGCAGTAATGGAAATCACACTATGGCAGCACAACATTTGTTTCAAGTCTAACTTCCATGCCTTTTGTTACCTGCACTGGGCAGCCTCAAACCATAAATAAAAATTTAACAATTTTCCCCAATAAGCACATCCCATTCATAGTTTTGGAGGGTCCTCTCTGGTCCCCTTTCTTAATTATAGAACACTTGTGGGCCAGAAGGTGCATATTATTTTCATCAGTGAGAGATAAGAGATATCAACACAGAATTGGGTTTTGCTGTACTTAATCATAATCCTCCTATCACTTAAAAAGGCAACAGATCTTTTTCAATAAAGCTATTGACTGGGATTCCAACATAAACACTGGATTTAGGCACATAAGCTTAATTGACTTTCAAGAAGAGATGAGCATCTCCTCCATTTAGGCTCTTCTGATAACACCACCCTCAGTAGCTCAGGTTTATGTATGCAAGGACATGGGGGGGGAGGAGCCAAAACTAAGAATATATGAAGATCTCTATCTTTTCCTGTTCTTTATAGGAATATTAAATAAATTAACAAAAATTAACACCTTGTTCCCATAAAATTATTTTCAGTCTAAGAATTCCCTGAAGTACCTGCACACGATACACTGTTATCTTGGTATTGATTTTCTGCAGTATCACATTGAACTGCAAAGGAGCTTTGGGATTTAATTGCAATTGCATTTCGTATGAACTTCTAACATGAGTTACATGCCAACCTTTATAACGTTTTCTCTCTCCCTTTTTTAGCTTATGGTTTTACTTGATCCTTCTTCTCACAGCCCAAATTTATTTGTCCTCCCTTTCTTGTAGTCCAAGGCTTACAAGGTCATGACACTGCCTCCCATATTGAACAAGACACTGAAACCAGGTAACCCGGAGAGCAATTGATCCCAGATGAGCAGGGGGATATTTCCATCTAAATGAGGAGAATGAGCTCTGTGGCTCCCATTAAGGTTAATGGGGGTGATATGGCTGGGTCCTGGTGTATCACAACAAATGCTTGGCCCCTCAGCTAATCCATTCCAATCTTTGAGTACTGACAGAGAAAAAAATATTGTCACAGGGGGGAAGAAAAGGGATCGTGATTTAGAAGCACATTTCAGAGTTGTTCCCTGTCTCCTCACTAACTTTCAAAGTGTTAAACCAGCACATTTCACCACTTTCCACTTCATCTGCAAAAGTGTTCAAGTTAGCGAGGGTTCTATGAGAACCATTAAAAATCTGTCAGAGAAGTGCTGGTCATGGCAAAACCATTTTTCAGAAGCTGTCAATTTGCCCAAATATCCATCAGTGCTCCCAGGCACAACAAGGGATTCCTCATTTAGAACGTGTCAATTCTTATTATTAATGTCATGATGAAAACACCTGCTAAGTGTCTGTGTCTGGCAAAGTGAGGCTGTCACAGAAATGAGAGGGTGGATGCAGCTCAGATTAGTGAGCAAGGAAGAGCTGGAGGGTTTTTTTTAATGCTTTCCTGAAGACAAGCATCCAGTCTTTATCCTGAGCTTGTAAAGGTAGGATACAGGGAATGCAGCAAGGTAGAGCTGATGAGAGATAATGTGAAAGTAATGTGCCATATTAACTGTTTGTAAAATCACACATTTGAAGAGATGAGGTTCTTGGTCACTTGTTTTGTCCTCACAAGGCACACACAAACGTCTAGGAAAATCTTTCATCCCCTCTGAACCTTGGGATGTCCCTTGGCTGTGGCTGCCAGGCAGACAGAGCACTGAGAGCTTTTAAAAGCCCAGAGAGCCAGAAAAAACATCTCCTGGGCCTCACTGCACTGGATATTCCTGTGTACACAGTGCCAAAACTCAAATGGCAGCTGCTGTCTTCCTTTAAAAAAATAAACATAAACATCATACCCAGGGGATTATGTGAGCTACAAGATGATATCATTTCTGAGAGGCCTTACTGTGCTTCCAAGGCAGGGTTTGGAAGAGAATATCAGGCTTCTGTTTTGGATTAAGACAAATCATATTCAGTAGGAAAAGTCATCATCAAGGAAACTGTTCTTAGAGCCGTGACACAAGTTATATATTTTGAGGCAGAAGAAAACACTGTAAACAGCAGTTAATCCACGTGCTGACCAAGAGGAAGGTGCTCACAACAACTGGAGACTCCCTGCACAGCACTTGCTGCAAGAACCCCTCGGTGGGCACCAGGCAGCTCTGCATTCTGCTGCTGACACCACAAGGCACTTAAATACCTGCTTAACTTTAAGCTCGTGGCTTTAAGCACAAGGCATTAACTGTAATGAGCGTTCTTATATCCTTAATCACATACTTGGATTCCTTGCCAGAGCAGGCATGAAGAAATAATGGGCCATATCTTCAGTTTGTGTAAATTGGTGTGACTTAATTGAAATGAATAGAGTTGTGTCAATTTATCCCGGCTGATACCAGATCCCAGGGGTTCCGAATCTCCCCGAGTGTGAGTCAGGCCCTGGAACAGCTGTTCCTGCAGAGCTGTCATGCTCAGACTATCAAACTCCTCTCAGCCTTCCACCAAGCAGGAGTCAATGATCATATATCTCTTTTTTTTGAGACATCCAGAAGCATAACCCCAGTGTCTTAGCCAACACACTTGTTCTCTCAGTAAAAGACTCTATTACCAAGGCCGTGTGTGAGTTATTACTGAGAGCACTTTGGCTGTCATATCTCACTCTAGAGCCTGCAAAGTCCTGACTTAATGCTTTGTTGAGTGCCTTCAAAGTTTTTGCATGTGACATTTCAAATAAAAACCTGATTGTTTGCTTTTAAATTGACTTTATGTAGGTTATTTAAGTCTCATCTTTTTTCCTTCTTAGCTCTTTGTTAGTACCACTTAACACACATGACTCTGTCCATCCTACTCTCACACTGACCCATATTTCTGGAAGAAAAGTAGGCTTTCAAAGTCTTACAAACTTAGCTGTTACAAGTACCCTTTTTGCAAGCATCCTCATGGGTCCAAAAAAAAGATAACCAAACCATTTTTTGGACCATGCCATAGGACAAAGGTTAACAAAAATGCCTGTGAGGAACAAGAAGGGTTATACCTAACCAAAACATAATTATAGCTTACTAAAACAGGGCAGTTTTTACACATTCTATTCTTACTGTATTTTTTCACACACATGCTCAATGAAACATTCTAAACCTTGTTTCCCCTAATATGAAAGTGTGATTAATCTAAAGAGGTTTCTGTTCAGCAAAGGGCTGAACGTTATGCTTAAATTCATCCATCTCATGCCAATAAGACACACCAGTAGTAAACAGTAAAGTACCAATAATTACCAGCAAAACACAGTACTTTGGCAGGATTACATTCCCTAATCAGAAGTCCTGGTGTTCCTCACCTCAGCTTGGCCAGGGAGGGTAACTGGGCTCTCCTACCAGGGCTGTGCCTGCCAGTCTGGAGTTCCACCCTGTATTCGCTCTTGAGGCAACAATTAAATCTCATGCTTATCAAATGTCACAAAAAAAATAACCAAGCCCTGAACTATGCACAACTGAATGTTCAAGAAAACTTTTTTAACTGTAATGTGTCACTACATAAACATTTTACTTAAAGCAAAACATTCCAAATATTCCAGGACCTTTCCTGAACAAAGTTTCCTGAACATTGAGCAGGAATTTGCAAAAAAACCCTGCCATTCCTGCTTCCATATATAAACCTGCACCAAAAGGACAGCAAAACACTGTTCTGTGCTAATGTTTCGAACAGAAAGGTGGTAGCAGTGAGTATTTCTGTAGGTGATCTAGCTACAGGTGTTGCTATATGAAAAGGAGAAGCTCAGAATTTTAGCGAGCAAAATCCCACTTGGAAATTACCCGTGTTCCTCTCCTGGAAACAGACTGGAAGGTGACACTTTGTTCAAGGTAAAGGTCACCACAACTGATCACTGTTTTTTCAGCACAATGTTTGCTGCTTCCAGACAAGTGTGGGAAACCTTCCAAATCAGTCCAGCAATAAAATCTTTGGGGTAGGAGGCCTAAATTCTTACAATTCCTGATTTTATCAACAAACTAATTCCTATGCCTTCTTATTCCTTTAAGTTCTTAGTCTCTTGTAGATCTAACAGGTAATCACTAAGAAAGCACCATCACATTGTGGAACCAACTTATAGATATTTTAAAAATAAGCCTTGATAATGAGTAAAGCTTTATTCTCACTCTTCTACTTTCACGTTGAGTGTGAGCCTCGAACTCAACAAACACACAAAAAATAGCAGAGAAATGCATGACATCTGGCATTAGCTGAACACTGAATTTGTTAATTTATTCTAATCTCTTCATATTTCTGTTTTTCATTCTTTCCCCTCCACTACTCTTTTCCATTACTCCTTTAGGAAAGGGATGGAACAGAGCAGAAAACCTGAGGTGCTGTTGCTTCCTTTTTTTAGTGAAAAACTAGAGAATTTTCATTAAAACACACATGTAAAAGAAATTAGTCTTTTATTTTTGAAAGAGTTTAAAGATAAACAAAATATAATGCTTGGGTATCTCTACAAATTTCCCTCCTTTAAGCTTGGTTCTTCCTATCTACGTTCAGTACTTAGCACTGCCTCTGTTTCTGCAGCCCATCTAAAATTAGATCAGAAGCTCTCCAGGGTAAGGATTGTGTTATGTTTGCTCCACAGTGCCTACTGCCATTTAGATGCTTGACAAAAATAATAATGAAATGTTGTCATTTTTCTACTTTCATGTCTGAAACTCCAAAACACTATGCAAGTGCTACTAAAATCTGTAGAGAGCAGAGGTAAGTCAGCCTGGTTTAACAACCGAACACACCACATGCCTTGCCTGTTATTCACACTCTGCTTTTGTTGTTTCTTTATTGTTTATAAATCTCTGTGGGTTTTGACCATTGTATCAGTATTATTTCCCTAGTTAGTCCCTGAACCTAATTCCCAAGAGAAAAAATGCAGAAGTACCCACCCAGTGTATGACCCACCACTGCACCCAAAGCACATATGGGTTCTGTTGTGTGAGTCACTACCCTAACGATAGCTGAGCATATTACTGCCTAGAAAATTAACTCACACACTGTGAATAATCACAGAAAAGAAATTTGTTTTGCTACAAGGTTGTTTTCCAGCTGTTTTAATGCAGACAATTTTTTCCTGAAACGCAAATTGGAAGGGGGGCAAAAAAATAGAAAGAAAGAAAGGAAAAGACTTTGAAAATCTGCATAATTTGAAAGTGCTTAATGTAAATTAGATAGATCAGCCTAATTTTATTTCAGTACTTTTTAATTGCATTTATAATTAGTAAAATACATTAATGTGCTACACAGAAGGTCAGGAGTTCTGGTGAAAGAATCTAATTAAAATGCTCTGCTGCATTTATGTCACACATGCGCTCAGTAACCTTGAGGCCTTCCTGCAGCAGCAGAGGAGGGGTTTGGACTTGTGGTATAAATAACTTTTGTCTTCAACAGAAAAGCCATGGCTGCACGAGTAGCACATGGTATAGGTCTGTCTGCACTAATGATGCTGGTTTGCTCCATTTCATATTGCATGTTTGATGACAGACTAATCAACAAAAGCAGGCTGGTTCCCTCTCTAATGAGCACTCCTGGATGCCCACCTGCTGCCCAGCCTCAGCCACCCTGAATCAAACCCTGCAACGTGGAACTGAGAGACAGGGAAAGGTCTGAAGTTGGTGCCAGCCTGAAATTTGAGTACATGTGGTGTCACGTATTTATCCTGACACCTGAATGCACGAGCAGCACGTATTTTAAAAATAAATAAATAAATAAAAAAGACTGAGGAACAGCTTACAGCAATAATCAGCAAGCAATAATTAGTGATGCTAATTTTTCTACTTAGAACTCATATTGTGATTTTATTACATTTAAATTATACATGCTCAGGTGTTCAAATGCTCTCCTTTCATCACCCTCTTAGGTGGTAAAACATCATTAACATCCTCCTAGCACCGGCATGATTGCTCAGTGAGATTAGAGATCTCTGCCTCACCGAGTTCTACACATTCCCCTGTGACAGGCCTGAGCAAAGCCCAGGGGGAACAAAAGAGGAAAGGCACATTTTCCTATTATACACTCACTGTTAGCCCAGCTTTTGTCTCTCTACAAGTAACAGAACTCACAAGTTTTGGAATAATCACTGGAATTATAAATTCCCGAGCTGTCAGCTCTGTCTGCAACAGCAGAAAAGTTACCTCAGTCTTCAATAGGAAGGAAAAACATGAGAAGAATGACTGCTCCTGCTCAGGATGAAACGCTGGAGCTTTCAAAGATGTGTTGCTCTGTACCAGCAGTAAAGGCTGGTCAGTGTCTGGGACCCCTGTTTATTGGCCTCAGCATCACAGGAAAGAAAATGAGGTATATAAAGTAGGCTAAAACTTACATAAAAGCAAACAACATTCACTCCTTTCTTTTTATAACCTCCCCCAGCAGTTATAAAGCACCATCAGCTCCTGTGGAACTGTCTCTAATAGTTTTCAAATAGAAGGAAAACGATTTGGTTCGCTCACTATCTGACTTTACCTACTGGGACTGAGAGGATTGAAGTCCTTTCTGGAATCAAAGAATGGCTTGCTTAGCCTGTGGGACTGAACTATTAGAAAAGCTGCTGCCTATGGGACTGAGTTGGCTCAGCTGACCAGGGAGCTGGGCACAGAACTGGCAGCCTTGAATGCTGAACGTGTGAATTGGCAACAGAGTGTGAAGAGAATTGAGTATAAGAACTGTATTTGCAGAGCAGCAAGAGGGAAGATAAGAAACCCTGAAAGCTGTGGACCAGGGAGAAGAGTGACATTCACTAACCTAAGTTTTGCTTTGCCACTCTGACACAACTCTAAATATTGTATCAGAGCTGGCAGATAAACACTGGCTTGCTTTGAAATGTGTGTCCTGAACTGCTGGCAGAAATGTCAACCCTATCGCTGCCTGGTGGTGTCCAGCTTCCACCAGGGGACCCAACTCATTTGGATTCCACAAACAAATGAGGGGATATTGGAGCCAGATGGCCCCAACCCAAAATAGTTCAGCTTCATGGCTTGCACTTTCAGAGCTGGGCACTTGAACAGATGAGGGGGTGATCCCAGGAGATCCACAGGAATGCTGGGAACAAAGCCTGCTGCCCCAAACCAGCACAGCCACCCTCTCCATCATCCTCAGCCAAGGACACTCTCCCCTTCACATGAGAACAGTGGCAGCACTTACAGACAATTACCACCATCACTGCATGGTATGAGAACCATCTCAAATCCACTCACCTGAAGGAAATCCTCCCTAATCCCAGTTCCCCAGAGAATCAACAGTGACTGAAAAGGACCAGCAGCACAAGGACCCACGGCTGGAAGGCAGCAGAGGGCCGATGTTCCAAGTAATGGCTCATTCTCCCTAATCCAAGTATTTTTGCTTGCTGTCTGCATCAAGAGATAGTTAAGATGCAAAAGGGGTTGAAGCTGATGTTGATGTGCTGGAAATTAAATTTGGACAACAGGAACAGAAAACTCAAAACTGTAGAACTTCTTTGCAATATCAGATGCAAAATCATCTAAAACGGCAGAGGAATGTTTTCTTTAAGTGCATGTTCATTTGGCCATGGGCAGCTACAAACAAACTATTAATCCTTATTCATTCCTTTAGACCACAAAAAAAATCATCAGTAACATTCCTAAAATTACTTATAAAGTACAGTTTATAAATTCAGCATTTACAGGCATTTGTGAATGACACAAATGATCACCTTTTCTAGTCCAGGTCATCTTGTTTGTCAGCGTTCAGAATTTTTATATACAGAATTCACTGTTGATTAGGGCTGCAATTCCAAGACAGAAAAAGTAGTTTAAAAATAATTGAGCTTCAATTATATAACCTTCTTTAAAGTGCTGAACAGTACACTTGGGGGAACTAATCCCCACTGCACACACTTAGTCCTAGTAAAGCTTGCTAAGGTAGCTTCTTGGAAAGTGAAAACTAACCTCAAAGAAATATCCTACCCTGCCATGAGCTCTGTGGAGGTTTGAAAAAGTCATCTAATAAAGAAAAAGGGGGTAATTGTCATTAGATTTAAAAATATCAATGTAAGGCAGAGATGGATTATCACAAAGGCTTAAATGTGTTAAACCCAACGCGCTGAAACTTTGCAAGGCCTTGTTTTCATGGCAGTTTAACCCAAAGACTGGTGCACTTAGGGAAAAACACAATGAAGGTCTCAGCACTCACCAGGTTGATCACTTTTCAAAAATACTACATAAATAAATACATAAAATGCCCTTTCATAGCCAAAGTGTACAGAGATTTACAGACCAGAGAACGAAACAAAACTCCTGGATTAGGCAAATATAACCCTCAAAATGTTGACTTTGCAGTCCATAATATACACAGTGAAGTTAATATGAGAAATAAAATCTGACACACATGCAATATTAGTCTTTTTCCCCCTAATCATTCAAACTCTTATTAGAAGCACTACTGTCCCTGAACCCAGATGTCAATTCTTCATTACACACGCAGGCACCAGGTCAATGGGACAGCTAATGAGTGTCTGCTGGTGCAAAGGCTTATTGTATCTTAGCCTAATTCTAGTGAAATTTAAATGGTCTATTAATTTCCTTAATAAATTTAGATATGGCTCCTGACTGCAATCTGTCTTTGATTAGCTAACAAAAGTGTATGAAGATCCTGCCAAGCTGATGGTTCAGAATATTTCAAGCAAATCATCATCTACGTTAAAAAAATTTGAATCTCTTCATTTCACTGTAGTACAGGCTTTACAAATGGTTCAGCTCCTCAGCTTTAGCCTGTCCAGGCCTTCCAGTCCTGCTTTGTCTGGACTGGGTATAGATAAATTATTTTACCACTGGTGGAAGGTGTTAAATGTACATGTACTCTCTAACTAAGACTACGGGTCATGAGTTCATTTGGGCATCTGAGTAGCTTTAAAGACTTTTTTCATCTTTAGACCCAAGAGAGATTAACATTTGCTCCAAAATTATGTGTTCTACCCTCCCAGCACAGAGCACAACAGACAGGATTCACTTCTGCTGACTTCAGACTTCCACGGTGTTTACTCTCCCTCCATCCTCAAAAAAAGAAGAGGAACATTTAAAAGAACATTTTACCTGACCCATTTTAAGTGTTTTCCTCAAGGAAAATTATATTTATGGAAAAGCTCCTTCTGGGCTGGCTATGAAAAAGGCAGCCCCATCAGGTGCAGAAGAACACAAGAGAAGTTACCAGAGAGATGAATTTTTATCAAGATTTTATAGAGTAGGACTGAAGTAACTGAGTCCACATAAAATGATTCCAAATATATCATGTTATTCAGGAGTTTGTGCTAATTCTAAGTGAAAATAAATTTAAAAAAAAGTTAAAAAAAAAGAAGTGGGAATAATATTCTCATTTCTAATCATCAGAAGGTCTTCATTGTGAGATCACAGCGAGTTTAGCTCCTTTAGTAAACAAAACCACAGAGGGATTATGTCTACTGAGAAGATAAACCTGAAAAATACTGAAGGAAAGTGCAGACCAAAGAAGAGGAAATGGAATTTTAACAAAATAACATTGTGCAAAAGCATATAAACAGCTCAAGAGTGAGTTCAGGATTCCTAATAAAAGGTTTTTAATCACTGAAAGACCCAGGTTCTGACACAGCCTTCCAGTGGAGTTTTGTACATTTATAAATACACGACCTTTACCTGAGACACAGGGTCAGACCCTTATCTTTTCATTGCAGATCAGTTTCTCAAGACGATAAAAACCAAATACAAGGTACTAGAAGCCAGGGAGATAAATCTAGTCGTTATACAAGACAGTGGCATTATCTTTTTGCTCCCAGTGGGGAAGAAAAGTCCAGTGGTACCTGTAAAGAAGCCACTGCAAACTTTTATCTTTGCTTGCAAAGCCCCTGGGGTCCTTTCAACAGGGCCAGAATAGAAATAAAGTACTCCTCTGTTATACTGCAACACTGACAAATCCCATAAGCATTAATACAAATTATTCAAGTGTTATCTGCATTATTCATTGACAAAATCCTGCACTAAGATGGAAATGATGAACTAACCCCCGATCCAAACAACCCAAGGAAGTGGATGTTTGAAGACAGATAATATTCAGCTTTCCTCAGCACAGCAGTACAAGAGTTCACAGCAAAATAAACATTTCTCAGCTTTAATTATCTCTGAACTTTTTTAGTTTCTGTTCTTTGGTTGATTTTTTTTTAAAATTTATTTATTTTTTACGTTTTAATTACAGTTGGCAACTCTGAGTCTCCTGCTGGTAGCTGTAATCAAAACTGAAAACTGATTAAATGATGCAATCTATGCCACTGGACAGCATTATTAGACACCATACAAACAACAATAAACCAACAATATTTTAATAGACAAACAATATTTCAGCTCTCTTTACAGGAACTAGTTCAGAACATTCAAACCAGGCCTCAGTACCTTCCCAATCCTGAATGAACGTAACAGGTCACACATCAGTCACCTCCGGCATCCATCACTTGTTCCCATTCCACAGGGCTGTTTCTCTCCACGTGAAGCCACAAAAGCCCTGGAGTGTGGCAGGGGCAGCTCCCAGCCCTGCAGAGCAGGAGCTGCCTTGGTCACAGAGAGCCCCACAGGTAAAACATTACAGATTCCTGAGTGCCATCTGCTGGCACCTGCGCTGGGAACTAAACCTGACAGCAAATCTGAAGTTCCCTATGGAAATTCCTGATCCATGTGCACTCATTTGCATTCCACTTCATCCCATAGGAAGCTTAGATAAGCTCCAAGGTATTTTTTTTTCCCATTGTGGTGTGTTCACTGGAAAAGAACTGTTGTGGCACAGTCTCTTCAGACAGAGGGCTCAGTTCAAAATCAGCTGGAACGGTTTAGTCTCAGCTCAGGACTGACACGTGTCTGGCTGGACTGACTTGGTGCCTCAGAGAAGTGAAGCCCAGGCCCATCCTCACAGACATAACTGTTCTCTGCTGGCCGTGACTTGCCTGATGTGTCAGGACAACATTTTCAGTTTGATGTTCTTTGTAACACTCAGTCCAGATAAAGAGACAAAGCGAGATAAGAACACTGGAAATGACAAGCCATGTGCTCACATATTTAGGCAAATACCCTTTGCCTTATTCAGAGGATTAGTAAAGAGGAACTCAGGCATTTATGAAGGGTGAAAGAGCTCAAAGCAGCTGGCAGGTCTTTTAGGACAAATCCCTCCAAGCACAAGGGCCCATCGTGGCAGTCAGGGAAAGGAATAGATGTAGCAGGACAATGACTTGGCTGAGCAGGGAAGTCATGACTGATCTCCAGCAAAATAGGATGTAAGCTGGAGGGGAAAGACAGGCTACAAGGGAGGAAGATGGATGTGCTCGTTGCTCAAGCATGCAGGGAAGGTGGCAGGAGAGCCAAAACCACGAACACTTGTCATGGGCTTACAAAGATAAATCATACCTGACCACACTGACTGCCTGCTGAGCTAAAATGACTAGAAAGTTGGAACTAGGAACTTCCCACAGTTCCTTCCAACCTGAGTAATTCTGTGATTCTATGATATTCATTTTTTAGAAAGCACACTACAGGGTAAAAACCAAACCAAACCAAACCCACCTAAAAACTCCATGAAAAAAAGCCACAACTCACACACACATGCAAAAACCCCACACCAAACTACAACTCCAATCACGCCTCAAACAACTCCACTGTTCTCAAATGGGGGGGGAAAAAAAAGGAGTTTTCAAAGCCCACAAAAATGACAAATAGGAATAATTTTCTGACTCATGATTACTGGAGAAGGCAATGGAGAATCTCCTGCCAAGCATTTCTCAGGACTGTGACAAGTGATTATTCAGCCCACCAGAATGATGAAAATGTCTCAGTCAGTGACAGTCATTCCTGAGCAGCTGATCCAAGATCAGCAGTCTTTACCACCATTTCTTACATCAAAATGATCAGCAGATGGATTAGGGAAAATAGCACAACCCTTCAAGAGAGAAATCAGTTTACTTAAAAGCCATTCAGTGGATCCTTCTCTATCCACGAGTACCACGGAATGGGCACCTTGCTCAGAAACACTGGACTTCTTACAAATAGAATTCAATGAATCTCTTGGTTTCTTCAAAGTCAATGATGAGAAACATTTGGCACCTTGCTCCCCTCTTGCTCTGTACAGAGTCCATCTATTAACAAGGTAAAAAGCATCAGACACTTGGGTTTCAGGAATTGTGGTTTTAGTCAGGCTTCTGGATGGCCAACAGAAACCAGGTGCCAGTTCATGAACCATGTCACTTAACAACTGTGAAAGATAAATAGTAATTTCCTTGGAATAAAACACAGCAACTTCAAAAGACAGCTGTAACATACTTCCAAAGTGTTCTTGACTCAGGAAGATGTGAATTCTTGGGAATTGTAGGCCAGGTTTGTGTGAAATTAATCATCTCCTCTCATCACAGTCATGACATTGACACCTGAGCATCTGGTGAGCAAAATGAAAAAGAACCCTTGCACAGAAAAAAAATCACTGAATGTGGATTTTGAGGATGTTCAGAAAACCAAATACACATGTTTTCAATGTAATTGCATGGCCTCTGAATAACCAATAAACCCAAGGAGTCAACAGGCAGGAAGATCTATGTAAGACCTATCACACAGGCCTGATTTTGTTCAATACACACAGGAATAGAAACCTAATGATATGTGTTTCATGTTTTGTAGGATATATTGTGATGAGAAAACTTCTAGCTAGAAAGCCCTAGAGAAAAAAAAAAACCTTAAGTCTTGATAGGGGGGAAAAAAAGAAAAAGAAAAAAAGTCAATCAGAGAACAAGATTTAATAAAAACCACTAGGGCTGCTAAGAAGTTTTTCCTTAGAAATATCTTTTTCAGATCTGGATTATGGATGGAGCAAATATTTTTAAAGTGTTTCAGTGGAACATTTAATCTTTGGCTATCGATGTTCAATAGTTACATGCCCCTGGAATAAACCTGGAATATTTCAGTTTAAGAGTGTTCTAAACTGCATGAAAATTCCTACTTTAGTGCTGCTCCTTCTCCCTAAAGTAAAGACAAGCAACCAAAACCTCCTCACCATCAAATGTAAACAAGTAGAACGTGAGCATCTGCACAGATTTGTCTTTAAACTTCCATTTCTTGGACTACTCTAAAACTATTACTTTGGGGGGCTCTATCATATTTATCTTTGCAAGGCTGAGGACTCTGCCAGCTATTAGGAACTGATAATTAGCACAGGGGGGTTTGTGCTGGTGTGGACTGGGAGAGAGTGGGTTTGTTGCACAGCAGCTGGTGAGGGGCTGTGGTTTGGATTTGTGCTGAAAGAAGGGTTGATGACACATGGAAGTTTTTTGTCACTGCTGAGCAGGGCTGGTACGGTTTTGTCTGCCCAAGTCCTGGTTACAGTGATGGAGCTCAGCTGTCCTGGGCTGGCTGAACACCTCCCTGTCCATGGGAAGTGGGGAATGAATTCCTTGCTTTGCTTTGCCTGTGTGTGTGGCTTTTGTTTTACATATCAAACTGTCTTTATCCAAACCCATGAGTTTTCTCACTTTGACCCTTCTGGTTGTCTCTCCCACCCCCACCAGGGATGAGCAGCTGCTGGTGCTTAGCTGTTGGCTGTGGTCAAACTGCAACACTTCAAAAAGTGCTTTTTTAACACATTATTTTAAAAAGAAACAGTTTCTTTACCCAAACAGTCTTGTACTACAAACATATTCTCTATCAAAGCACCTCCAAAGTCTTGTAATCTGGAAATAATTTGGTCCCAGTTACTCATGATTAGCAGCACTGCCTACATTCTCAGAGACCTCATAGGGTTGCTTTTGATTATTTTTCCCCTTTAGTTGGGTATCAGAATACTTCTAAGCATAATTAATTCATACTTTGGACTCTCAGGATTATGAAGTATTATAGGATGGCAGCGCTAAGACAGAATGCTCTAATTCACCAGCTGTCATGTATTTAATTAGAGATTTTGATGAATCTTTCCTACTTAGATGAGCCTTCATACTTTGTGTTCTATTAAAAAAAAAAAAGGCAGAAAGAAAGAAAGAAAAAAAACCTACTTCTTTTGTACAAGGAGTCTAGGACTGATCAACTCTTTGTTAGCATGGCAGCCTTGTCCATCACACTAATGTTAGACCTGGAGGTGAACAACTTGTCAGCTGCCACCACTGACACTTTGAGAGAGGCAGCAATGAGGGCTCAGGCTCAAAAAATGAGGCTTCTCTTATGCAGAGACAGAACAGGGACAGAATTCCTTTCAAAAAGTAGGCAAACTTCACATATTTCCACCCTCTCTGTATTTTGTGTCATCCAGGTGTTCACAAAGGTTAAAGCAACAAACTTCCCTCCCTTGAAAAATCTAAACTGACTTGCCTTTAAGACGTAAAAAAAGATTATATTTTATATATTTTGTATGCAGCAAGACTATTCAGCATGAATTAAATCTAGAAATATACTTAAATTGATCTGAAAGTCAGTGTTGTCCACATTACATTAGCTGCCTAGAAAACAAAAAATGTCAAAGACAGTTATAAAACTGACTTGTTTATGCTATTGTGAGACGTGTTTTAAACATTTTTTCTATAAAAATTTCTCTTATAATCTATGAAAAATCTCTTATAATTCTCTTACACTTTTCTCTTATAAATTTATAATGCACAGGCTACATAGCATTTTCGATATCAGTGTCTATGTTAAATGAAGAACTCTGACACTGGAATGCAGTTAGCACTGCATAAATATTTTCATTTTTAGGTTATTTTAAAACAGGTTAAATGGTATCTAAAGTGTACAATAAATTGTTGCAGTATAAAACCATTCTGCTATAATTTTACCTTCAATCTGATTTCATTCTCTCGACATGTATATTAATTATCTGATCCAGTGATCTGCCTTTCCAAAAATCTCCCATTCTATTTAAGTTTGGCAAGCCTGACTTCTCCATGAAAATATAAGTAAAGTTCTTGACATCCATTTCAGGACAAATCACTGATGGAAGGAAAATCTTCAGAGAGGGCAGAAAGATGACAGGGATAGTTTTAAAGAGGAACTTAAATATTGCACTCATTTCAGTTTTCCTCTATTAAACACCTCTGCCAATGTGAGGTGGTTCTTGATGTACTACACATTCATAGGTTAGGCTAGGAATTATTTAGTATTAATTTTTAATTAATTAGCATTATCTGTCTCTGCTTCTATTAAAGTCAGCATAAAAATCAATACATAAAAGGAGAAAAAATTCAGACCTGGAGAAATTCCTCATTAGAGAACTGAGAGAGATAAAAAAACACAAAGAATGAAAGGGCACTCTGTATTAAAACAAAATGATGGTGCAGCTGCCAGCACAAAGTGGTACTATTTTCATGGTTGCTGCCTAAACTAAGATGTCTTATGGGGGGGGTAGAAGGAGCTTCAACGAGATCTTCAGTTTACAATGTTTATAGAACAATCTCCCCAAAAAAATTACTCACCCAGTTACCAAGGTTTTGTAAGTCAGACTGGCAGCACACGATGGGCTACAGAGAAATTAGATTTCTGGTTCTGTGAACAATTTGGTGCTTTAATTTTGGGCATTCTGTCACCCCAGACCCGGGTCAGTGGCACGAGAGCCCCGAGTGCTCCTCGCAGGAGCTCCAGCCCCACAGGGATCTCTGTAACAGCCACGTGGGCAAAACACTGAACTTCCAAACCCTCAGTGCCCCCCAGCACTCAGTCATAGAGACACTGGAGCACAGCACTCCATAGATCCAGGCAATGAGGAATCCCACAAAGTCCCAATTTCCAAAGGTGGAGCCTCACTGAGCTCTCTGAACTCACCTGCTCTGGAGGAGAACAAGGGTTTGCCTCCCTGGTGCCCCTCATGGGGCATGCAGGGTTACAAACCCCAAGGATCCTCAAATCTTACTGACTTCCACTGGCTCATGCAGGAGTGGAGTGGAACTGGACAGGGCAAGGGAGATAATAAAGCAGCAAACTATTTGCCTGTCTGGTTTCCCTCAAATGTTTCAGTGGAAACATGTCCAGATTTTAGCTGAGAGACACTGAAAAATGGAACTGTGTCACTGACTATTACAGATCGGCCCATCTCAAATATTAACACATGAATTCATCTGCTTTATGGAAACTTAAATTGCCCTTTTGTTCCCATGGATCCAGCAGACGATTCAATCAATGGCAAAGTGTAGCCCAAGTAACCCCAGGTCCTGAATTTCCAGTTTCACTGAGAGAATCAGCTGCAGGATTAGGCTGCAGAGAGATTTATTACAGACAGAGAAATGTTGCTAAACAATACTCTACAGAGTTTCCAAGAGACATCTGATATTCTTGTACCATTTATTAGTCTGATTATTACTGCTACCATTTTTCCTGCAGTGCAATGTTCTTTCACAGATCACTGTATCACATCCTATATTTAAATACTGTCCTAAAATATCTTATTCTCCAAACATTACTCCCTTGTTTTTCTTGTTATCACCTGCCCAGGGTATGCAAAGCAGCAGTTCTGGGACAGGACAGTCTTTAAAACAAACTTTAAAACGAACCACTGTGTAATTTGTTTTCTTGATGCAGCTGATTATTTGCATCACAGAAGTAGCAGATCTCTCCAGAATTCTTCCACAAAGCTGACCTTAGTGACAACCCCTTCGAAGGAAACTGTAGCCTTCTATTAGCTCTCACATATCAAACAGTGATGTCAGAGACTATGAATCAATTAATGACCCCTTCCATGGGATATTTGAAATGCAGATTTTGATAGAGTTACGCCCATTAACGAAAAAATAATACACCAATTTGCAATCCAATCATCATTTATGTGAGCTGTGGGCACCTCTCAAAATACAGAAGTCCTGCAGTAACATTTACAGCATCTCCTCAGCACAAAACACAGTTAAGCATTTTTGTGAATTGGAGTCATGACCCTGCAAGAAGCTGAGGGACAGAACTGCCAATGAAGTATTTTTCTGATGGTGCATTCCAGCAAAAAACACCCAACATGCCTGCTTGTATCCCCCTTCCTTTATAGATATAGATATGCAAGAAGATTTACCAACAAGACATGATGCTTACTAAATCTAGAGAGTTCATTTCATCATTTTCATTTTCTGCTTGAACAAGGGGAATGGTAGTTTGCCTGAAAGGCAACTCTTTTGGTGTATAAACATAGGTACAAATTGCCTCTTTACAATTCTTTCCAATTTTATTGAAGAACACTTTTGATTGATTAACATTTTTCTCTGAAGTGCAATAAACCACCCCTTATGGAGCAAAACTTTGCTATCCCCAAAATAATAATATTCCATGAGAATGCTTGTCTGCCTCTTGATGTGTTTAGAGAATAACAGATGATCGGAGGCTCCAGGAGAAAAGAGGAGTATTTCTTTGAAGTACTAGATGAGATGGGTTCCGTGTATGATCCCTAAAAGATTTTTAAAATGCACATAATGGATTTTGCGGTTTGTAAAGTCCCGACTCTGGGAATGATAATTAGTTTATGTATAAATCATACTCAGAAATATTTATGATGAAACTTCCATTCAAAATAAAATAGACAAATGTCTTTTAACCTAATGAAATCGCACAGTAAATTATTTCCAAGAACATTCCAATGTCAAGGTAACTCACTTAATTATCCATTATCATAGAAATGTAGACATAATGTTAATTAAAATGAAGGGGCAAAACCATTTCCATTTTTTATTAAGATCCATTGGCCTCCTGAACAGCCATTAGCCTTGCTGTCAGGGTGAGGTGGAGGACGAAAGTTGCCCTGCTGGGGAGACCATTGCGAGCTGATTTCGACAGCTCAGGAACCGCAGAAGTCGTAATGAGAGGCAATTGAGCGCCGATGTGCGAGCCTCTGGCATTGACAGCTCGCGGGGAGCCTTCGAGCAGGACCATTATTCCCGCGGTGCTCTCGGAGCTGCAGAGCACAGTCACCTCAAACAAGGGACAGAATTAGCCCTGCTTGCGGCTGGGAATGCAAACACACCCGCACGACTTGGCCAGGCCAAGGGACGCTCTGCAAACAGAGCCTTCCTCGGGCAGCTCCATTACACCACCGGCACGGGCAGCGATTTACTGGAGCAGGGCATTATCACCTGCCTTCGGAGATGAACAGTGTAGAAGAAGGAGTGAAACACACATGAACTGCATTCTGCAGCTCTGGTTCAAACCCACTCGGACTAAAGGAGGTGTAGAAATAAATGGCAATTTTGGGAAACCTCTGTTTTACCTCAGATCTGCACATTCAGTTACAGCTCCAGAGGAGGTGACTTCTACACTTGTCTAATACTGTTATAAATATAATAAAATACATCTATATAAATATTATATCCTATAAATATACTGTTTATATATTAATATATTCATATAATAGTTTATACATATATAATAGATAAATATAATCTATATAAATCTAATACTGTAATTAATCAGCAGCCAACTATTGCAAATCAGCTGCAGACTCAGAACACAAACCCAGCTCTCCCCACGTTACAGCCCTACATCAATGTGCCAAACAAGAGCTAAAGCCACAAACCAGTGCTACTGCTTTCACTCTGCCGGTTTTGGTCTTTATTCTTTCTTTATTCTTCATTCTGCTCAAATTTATTCTCCAAAATCTATATTTATCTGAAGAAGTTGATTGAAATAATTTCACAAAACATGTATTTTTGGGACACAAATGCCTATATAATGCTGGTTTACCCACCCTTCCTTTTTTTGTGCCATTCAAAGAATTTTAAAAAGCTGCAAATAATGACTTATGGTATTTTACTAATACATTTGCTTAAGGGGTTTGAATTATTAAGGCAGCGGCACTGTCTCCTGCAAAAATATGCATTGAAAAGAATGAAATTCAGCAATTTCTGTTTTGCTCCACACCATTTTATCCCTGAATTACTGTGTTAGTCCAGAAACAACTTCAGATTGTCATTGTTATTTTTCTGATTTCCAGTTTTCAAGGTATACATTGTTTAACAAAATAAAAGGGAATGCTGATGTGGGCAACAGGATCTAGTCTTGGTGAAACTATTGTCAGTGCCCACCTTCCAATAACTGAGTAGCAATTTAATAATATTGCAATTCAAAAGTTAAGGTGTATGTGTTCTGTTTTGGATTTTACTGTAACAGTTAATTTGAATTACGTTGGGGAATACCATGGGTAACTGCTACATGCCATGTTATTTTACAGCAAGAACTCTGTCATAGCCAAAAGTGTTCTAGAGATGTACTGATTTCAAATTCTTTCATGAAGCGCATTTCCACTCCAGCACATTTTATTGCCAGACCAGCTGAAACCCTGCTCACCTTCTGCACATTAATGCCACTCTTAACATCACTGGGGATTTTCATGAGTAAAGTGTTTCGTGAAATTTAAAACATATATTACTTCCTTCAGCCCTTTGAATGGTGAATTATAATTGCTTTAATAATTCAGAGTGACATAAAAATGAATCTAAGGTAATAACCAGCTTGCATATTACCTACCACATATTGCACTTTAAAAGTAATCAGGGATAGATTAATTAACCAAATCTTTTTTTCTGACCAAAAAAAAAAAAAAGGCACAGTTGCTGACAATAGAAAGTTTCAATGGAGTGTACTAATATTTTCAATTGTTTGAACAATCCTTCTCCATATCCCCAATAACCCTGAGGTACTCCAAGAAATTCAAATGTATTATTGTTTCTAAATGCCTAAACCTCCTAACTTTTAATTCAGAATTATTTTTCACTATGATCTTACAGAACTTTGTTTGCTTTTTCATTCAATCTACACAATTAGTTTTCTGCTTACCACAGAATAAGTTTATGGTTTATTTCTTTGTTCCTCCCCCTGCTTTTGTAGTTAACAATTGCCAAGATTCAATTTAGAATTCTGCTAAAGTAAGGGGAGGGTGGGGATAATTTTGTAGCACAGCAAACCTGCATATGAAATAGTCTTCCAGGGATTTGGATGCTTCTATGTTGCTGGATATAATTTTAGTTAGTGCTAAAAACCTTGAAAATTTCAATATGCAAGCACACACAGTTTTAGCACACGAACCACCTTGGAATGCGTAGGAAAACATATCAGTAAACCTGGGAATCTGAGATTCTAGAAAAGAAAAAAAAAATGCTAAGTAGATTCATCTCAACTCTTCTCACATCTGTTCAGGACCTTCTTTAAGCTAAAAACATGCCTGGCTTTTCTAGGAGAGGGATGTCCTGTCCTCTCTTCTTCCCAATGATCTCCTGATGCCTGAGCAGGTAGAGCAACAGTTACATCCTGAGGACCAGCACCTGCCTTCCAATGCATGGGATGACTTCCATGGCACCTCGAGGTCTCCCTCAGCAGCCACCCCACAGTGCAACTCGATTTCACAAGGCAGCCTCTGTGTGTGTGTGTGCAGAAAACTCTGGGAATCAGGGCAAAGCAACAGCTCCCCCCCACTCTGTGTGAGATTTGTGCAGCATTACATCTCCAATAATCAAGTTGAGCACATCTGAAGGATTCTCACAACACTGTCTTCAGGCCCTCAATTTGTAGAGTCTGTTTCCATGGTTACCCCCACAGTCCATATTGCAAAACTGTAAAACAATTATAACAATGAGCCAACTTAGTGCAACACACGGCACTTACACACCCAACGCTTTTCCCTCTCCTTTCCCAAAGCTCTCGGCTCTCCTGCTGCATGCAGGCTCTCCAGGCAGGCAAACACCTCTTTTATTGAAATGCCCAATTACTGGACAAATTTCTGATCTGCCCCCCCAAGTAACTTCCCAACTCCTGGACACGGCTCACAATAAGGTACAACAGTTACTATAGCAACGTTGTTCTAGGAATAAATAACTCAATATTGCTTCTGATTCCTTTCAACAAATAAAAAAACCTGAGCACACTCTGGGTTAATGGCATTATTTATTTAGAAGCCTTCATAGATTGTTATTTATATTCAAAACCACTTGCTGGTTTTGGTGCAGCATTCTGTCTTCTCCAAGTAATCAGGGCTACACCGAATAAACAGCATATTCTGGTTGCACCAGAGCCATGATGTCATTTGTAAGAAGATCATGAGTGACAGTGCTAAATGTAATGGAGAAATATGTCACACACCTTGAAGGTATCATCAATAGGCTTTAAGGGCTCTGAGCCCACCCAGGACTAACACCCAGGGCCCAAGAGCCCCTTTAGCTCAGACCTTCAGCCCTTCCTCTTGCTGGTGCAGGTGAGGCTGACAACAAAGTGCCAAATGCCTCCTTACACTTCTGGTTACAGCAGAAATGATTCTTAGCTGGGACAGAATATCCTGAGGGGAAGTTCTGCTTTAAATGCAATTGCAGGTTTTATTTAAGGCACAGACACCAGATGCTCATGGACAATTTAAAAGCAAAAAACTAAAACAATAGAAAATGAAACCCCAAACCCCTGTTATGAGCTCTGCATAGGGCAGTGCCTGCCTGGGATGTCAAACATCTTGACCCAGATCCTGAAAGGACTCTCCAAGTGTGCTGCAGTCTCATGTCCAGGCGGACCAGGCAAGATCCCCCCCAAAGAACACTGTTCTGCTGAACACTTACACTCTGCTGGGACCATGCTCTGCACGACCACGTGATCTGAAACCACTGACAAGGCATCCAGTTAGGGTAAATGTGTACAAAGGAGCGTCCTGTGTCACTATTTGTGCACCTGCAGGATCAGTTTCTATTGCCTGTTTACTCACGTACCCATGCTTGGGTCTCTCGTGCAGCAGCAGAGCCAAGGAGAGGCTTTGGGTTCTCAGCTTCTCCACCTGGGATTGGTCAGCACCCTGAAGCACCGAGCTGGAGTGTACACTGCACTGCGTGGGGCAATGGAGACTGTCCGAAATTCCCACCTGGAGAGGCCTCAGAGCAGGCAGTCATTCCCTTTACTGGGAAGGCCCCAGGGTGTTCAGACAACCGACTCCATCCCGTGTTCTCCCCCACTGATGACTGAATGGGGGAGCTCCTGAACCCCGCAAGGATCTGAGGACTGAAGAGCACAACACACCCAGGCACAACCCTGATCCACAGCCACACCACAGCTGCCACTGTGGGAACAACTGGAATTCGGTAGTTAACTCGGTGTAAATGCCATGACTTTTGCCAAACTTCCTACACCGATAAAGTAAAATCGAAATAGCACTGGCAAAAAGTTATAGTGTATCACAGTGTTTAACTGAGGTTTAGTGCAGATGAGGATCTCAAAGTAATAAAACCCAGCGAGTACATCAGGAATCACAATGCACTGTGGTAAGGAATTCACCAGGGATGAGTCATCAGTTCTTATGCAACCAAGACCATTCTCAGCATACTGATGGTCCCAGCAGCACAAGATGGCCCCTGCTACAGCAACTCTGACTGCTGTGTTTTGTGGCATGTTATCTGCATTTGTCTAGTCCGACTTTATCACTCTTAATCCTGGGCAAAGAGGAGAGGCTCACCCTCAGGCAAACTCAAGCCTCATAAAAAGCACATTGCCTTTTTTTCCACGTGAGAGAATACATTGACAGACAGACATCAGCTTCACTCTGGTCAGACAGCTACTGCACTTCCTAAACAGCCTCTGTTTCACACACACATGCAAGGGGCAATCAGGCAGTTTCATACACAACTTTTCAGAAGACCAGGTAAGTGTAGGAAGATCTGTTTGTACAGCTTTCTGCAACAAATCTTCTCATCCCAGATGTACAAGGAACACTGAAAAATCCTGTTAAGATAATGAATTAATGTTTCAGACAGTCGTGTTAAAATCACTGAGAATTCTGCGCTGAGGATCTTGTGATCACAGACTGAAAATGGTCATAGTCCAAATATGAGCCACTGGACTCAAACGTCCAGCACGAGTGTCAGAGTCCCTTGATTATTGGATCAAGTCTCCTGACATGTAACAGCAATGCAAAGGACATCAGAGAAGCTCAGCAAGGCATGTAAAACAGTCTGTCTACATAGTGCTGCCCAACATAGGTCCAGATTTTTCCACTGAAAGGCTACAACCCAGTGCAAGGTGGTCTGCCAAATGAAAATCCCCACTGCAAGGTGCTCCAGGAAAAAAGTTGCAAACTCAAACAAACTCAGAGGAAAGCAGCTCAACCTGGAACACATCAAATCAGGTCATCGTGACCTTCCATATATTTTGTTTCTTTCTTAAAAACAAAGCCAGTAGAATTGAAAATGTTCACATGGTATTCCAATTTGAAATGAAAACTAATCAAAACATTTGATGTTTCCTCAGAATTTCTGATGTGCTGTTAAACATAAGTTCGGTATTGAGGAAGACAGCTCCTGAAGGGATAATATACTGGGGTTTTGCAGTGACAGTAGAGTCTGACCAAAATCACCACAAATTAAAATCCAAGCAATTCTGAACTGCTGCACAATTTCGGTCTTTTTAAAATATCTCCAAAGTACGAATTTCAGGTTGATGCTCTTTTACAATTTCAGGTTGATTGCAAAGATCACTAATACCAGCATCTTTGCCAGCCTTCACACTCTCAGTTTGGAACTAGACAAAGATGTGCCCTAAAGCTGAGAGGAACTAAAGTGGCCAAATGATAAAACGCAGGTGAAAAAAATAGCATATGTGAAGTGTTAAGCAAATTAAATGATATCATCTTTCATGTTCAGTTCCAGAAGTCCATGTATCCCTGCACATGAAGAAGGTAAATCAGCAAGGCACACCCAGGAAAGGTGCAAGGCAGCTTTGATGTCCCTGCAGATCAAAAGCACCAGGAATCTCACCACAGGCAGGGTGACAGTAAAAGCAAAGCAAACACAACCCAAAACACAGACTTTAGAAAACACTCCCTGTCATTAAAGCCAAATCCCCAGTTTCTCCAACCATGGCATGTTCCCAAAGCCTTTTAGAGCCAAAAGGACCAGGCTATTTTGTGCCAAATCAGCTGCATTTTCATGGTCAATAGTTATCACTGAAAAACACCTCTATCATTCAAATTTTTCCTGTTAAGAAGAGTAATAAATTCAGAAATAAGAGGCATGATGAACATTCCTAAGACATGGGTTTGTCTGTCTTGAATGAAATGAACAGTTTGTAACTCAAGCAAGGTGATGGCACTAATAAATTATAAAAGCCTCTCCTCATGAGTGGGATTAATCTTACATGTCATAAATACTGATTAAACATTCTATATGCAATATGGAAATAAAATGATAGGTTTATTGGTTCTAATATTGTGAATTATGTTCAAGTTGACGTAAAGTCACGTGATATAAAAACAGTGGGCCATGATGAGAAGGCATTTCTAAACAACACACACGGTGGCTACAGCAGGAAGAGACAAAGGCCACTGACAAACAAACCTGGAGGTGCCCCTCACATACTGACAAGAAAGAATGGATCATTTCACTCCCCATCTGCACCCACACTGCCCCAGCTGAAAAGCTCACATCCACTGGCCCAACACCATGTCAGGAGTGAAGATGAAAGAGGGCAGTGGTATAGACATAGCATTGGTGTACAAGCTTTATCTTCTGTACAACAAATCCTGCCTGAAATCACCTTCCTGTAAGAAGTGTACCAGCTTGGCTTTAAAGACATCCAAATCTGATTTTAACTTTCCTAGCCATGAAGAATTTTTCACAAGCTCTCTTGGAAGATTCACCCAAATGACTAATCACAGTGAACTCCTCCTGTTTCAACTTCCCATGTGGAACTTTTGTTTCTGGTAGGCTGGAAAACCTCCATTAGCAAAGTTTTGTTCCTGATGCAGTTACTTCTAATTTGTGATCCTATAACCTCCTCCTGGTTAACCTCATCAGATTTTGCTCCTGGAATGTCTCAGCTCCAATTGAAAATGAAGGGTAATTTAAGTTGGCTGAAAGTAATTACATCAGCTAGTCAGAACCACAGCACTAACAAGCCACTCTGTATGGAAAGTCCTGTGGCCCCGCTAATGACCACAAGCCCTCCAGGTCTCTTAATTTTGACTCTAAAGAGAGCTTTGAGTGGAGCAGCACCTCTGTGAACTCTGCTGGGACACAGGTGTATTACTCACTAACTCAGTGACAAAAAAAATCCTCTTTGCTGAAATCCAGCTTTACTTTTGACTTTGCCAGAAGCACTTGACTGATATTCCTTTCTCGTTACTTTATGAAGCTCCCAGTTGTGTAACAGGGTGCACAGTAAAAAAAAACAACCCACAGGATGACAAATACCAGATTCCTGACACTGAAATATTAAAGCAGTTTTATAGTACATTTGTTGTTTTCTAGTCTGCTTTATCACCACACTGCAATCTCTGCTTTCAGAACAGCTCATCCCATAAACCATAGTATGAAATAAAGATGATAAAATCTGCTTATGTCTGTATTAGTGAATATTTTATTTTTTCTGTCTTTCCCTTTGCTTCACTCCAGCAACTCTCCCACCTTCTTCTCATTGACTATCAAATCCGTCCACAGGTACACAGAAATACTACTCCTGGTAAATATGATGCAGGTTTATTGCTAATTCAGGGTGATTACTTGATGCTGCACAGTAAATCCTGTAACTTGTTCAGTTTTGCTGAGATGTTACCAGTGCAGCTCTTGAAAGCATGCAAATATCAGCTACTACCTCTTGCACATTTCTCACATACTATGTATAAATAAATTTATGCCTTGTCTGTATATATCAAAATACATTTTGGTTATATCTGCCATTTAATTAGCAATAGACAGAAAAGAAGAGCATCTCTAGAATTTCCACCAGGTCTCATGACTGCTCATGAAAGCCAACAATTCCTTGATCACTCTCCTGACCAACAGCTGTAATCCCCACAGGATTGCTATTCCCATATGCTTAGTCCCTCTGTGTTTGGAGCACAGGAAGCCTGTGCTGAATTATGTTTGCTCTTCAAACCCAGAACAGCTCAGACCAGAGGGGAAGAGCTCCCACAGAACTCACACAGCCCCCAGGACTGGCAGATGCTTCACAGAGTTCCAGACACCATACAAAACGAGTCCTTGCCTTTCCTGCACATCCCTGAGGGATGCTTTTGATGGGTTTCACACCCACGTTCTTTTGGAGGGGTTGGAATTTCCCAGCAGGCACCTCTGGCAGTTTCTCTCCAATCTTTCCCACATTTCTCCTCTCTACCGATCCCTCCCATGTCAAAATGAGTTACCTTCGTGGAATCTAGAGTGATGCAAGGTGAAAGTTAATAGTAATTCTGACCATTATCAACATACTTTGAAGTGTCAAAACATATTTTTCTTTTTGAATTTCTGCAAAAAACCAACAACTTTAGCAACAGGAAAATCAAGTTGCTATTCACTTGCACATTATGTTCAACTCCATGCTGATACTTACTCAGCAGTCTATTTTTTCCATGAATAAAGAAACTAATATGAGAGAGAGAGATTCCTGCCTAGTTCTGCAATGATCTTTTTCCTCCCACTTCAGCAGAAGGTGCATCAGGAATGCACAGCCCAGCTCTGACCCTGCACAGCTCCCAGACTTCCCTGAGACTGCCGAGAAAGGGCTGGGAGAGTCTGCAGAGAGGCAAGGGAGGCAAGAGATGAGACTGTTGAGACAGAATCACAGATTCAAGAGGAAAAATACCAACACAGACAAGTATAAAATCCCACCAGGGGGGAAAAAAGGCAAGAAAACACAAAGGCCAGTCAGTGCAGGTAGGACAGGCAGGAGCAGCTGGGAATCAGGAGCTGTCAGGGCCATCAGCTTTGACTGACCTTGTGAGGAGCAGCTTGGCAGCCCTGCCTGCCTGTCCCAGGGCAGTGGACACATCTCTCCTCTCCTGACTGATGCCTGCTGGGGCAGCAAAGACCCTTTAGGGATCTTTGGAAGAGCCAAGACATTAATTCTTAACTCAAACAAGCTCATTACTTACCATCTGTTTTGTGTGTCAGACGGTAAATAATTGTTCTGTAATTTTGTTTTGTGTCTTGTGTTTTACTTGGAACTTGTTTGAAGTGTCTTGAGCAAGTGAAACCCGTAAGTGGGGCATAACACCGTTTGTCTCACCCAACTTATTGAATGTATTAAAAGCAGATAAAAGGTGTTTATTTCCTTGCCTCCATCTTAAATTTAACAAAAGTTTCTACTTCAAGTTTCACTTTCAGTATAAAATATGTCCTTGTGGAAGCTGTTACAAATGTCAACACTTTAAGGAGCATAAATTTATGGTGGCATTGAATTTTAATGGCACTATAAATGTCCATAGTAATGGTGATATATCTATTGCAATAAATTGCTATGGAGAAATATAAAAATAAATGTAAGATAAAAGATTGTGTATAAAATATGTTTTTACATACTCTTTAATGATTAAAAATCATAGAAAATTCGAGGTTATAAATCACTGAAAACTGCTGTTAGACTTTACATGCTGTTTTACTCATATAACATACAGATACAATTCTTTGGTCAGAAATTGCACCAACTTTAATAAGGACAATCCAGGTAATGTTTTCTGTTGACTTGAAAAAAAAATCTATTTGACATTAAGGATCATGGAAATACTGATATTAATGACCCCAGTTACTGAAGCCTGCAGTGAAAGGGAAATTTATGGAATTTTAGCAGCAGTGTTTGGCAGTGCTTTCTGCCTGCTCCCTTCCCTCTCACAGCTCCTGTTATTGGCCACAGCTCATCTCATTTTGGCTGAGAACTGTTCATAGGACAGAGGAATGTTCACATTATGGACAAAGGAGGAATAAACCCAAGGAATTCACAGACATGCAGAAGAAAAGGCAGCCCTGTCTCTGTGTAGGTCAAAAGTAGTGCCTGATATAATGAATGATCAGTCTGTACTTCCATTAATTCACTGTCTTAAAAACCTTTGTATCCTTGATTTATTTTATTAAAACAGGGGCAGCTGAAAATTATGAGACTGTTCCTTGACAGTCACTGAAGTTGACATCAATAAAACCTGCCTGTCCAGGAACATCAATAGAAAAGGAAAGGAAAAAAACAAACCCAAATGCAAATAGAGCTCGGCCAGGAGTGAATACTGGTCAGGCAAACAGCTGGAATCCCAGCAAACACTCTGGGCTGGGGCAGTGGGCTAGATAGGGGGTTTTATCTGTTTTTAAATACATTACAGTAATTTTAAATGTAAAAAAACCAACCAAACAAACAAAAAGAAAACCTAAATCGGGTTTTCTCTAAACTGCAGTAGTAAAATATTCTAATAATTCACTGAAGCCCCTAAGACATGAAAGCTGCCTTGGAATATTGAGCAGTGCTGCTGGAATTTCTGTGAACAGAGATGTGTGATGACTGGATGAATCCCAGCCCATGTTTTCCACACAAGACCTGAGGCAGAAGCAGCCACAGATTTCAGGGTATCAGAGTACTTCCAGCAGGACAACTGTAAACCTGATCCCAGCCTTTCCCTTCATTACACTTTAGACATAATTGGGGACTAATGAGATTAAACTGTCCATGACTTGACTATCAGTCACACTTCTGTTTAACATACACAAGCAAGACCTCAGTGCACAATAAATGGAAGTGGTTTGGGTGTTGGAAGCTCAATAAAGAGCCGCTTGTAAAGGAAATAATAAGAGCTACAGTAAAGGAAATCAGGAAAGCAGAATTTAACTGATGCAAAGTGCTTTCTTAAAATTGTGCTTTGGTTGTTTCTAATGCTAAAAATAACAATTATTGCCATGAATTTCTGACAGGGACAGTCTTACACTGAAGATCACTGAGTAAAGGTACCTGTTACAAAGGCATGAAAGTAATACAAGAGAGATTCACTGAAAAAGTGCTGGAAGGAGCAAGCTTAAACTTCCAACAAAATACTCCCTCGTAAAAGCAAAAGTATTGACAAAAGTTTGCAGATGCAGAGTTCAAATTACTGTTATTCACAGTGTTATTGGCAGTTGGTCCCACATCCTTTCTGCAACCTCAGTGCAACAGAAAGTGGGGTAGACGTAAAACACAACCCTCATTTACCACATCAATCAAAACCTCTTTGTCTCTTATTTCTTTCCCATCTCTTGCAGGAAGAGCAAGGCAATCACACCAGTTCTTCAAGAGCCTTATGCACCTGAGAAATTTGCATTTGGTAAACTTTTCACATGGTGTATTTCCTTGTCTTGCACATTATAATTGACACCCAGTATTAATATGATTATAAGTCAATATTATCATAAGTCAGTATTAACATTTCCTCTGGGGACATGGCTTTGTGGAAAACCTGGAAGAAACCTCCAACAATTGCCTGCCTCTTCAGTTGTTGCTGCTCTTCCCTCAGCAGAGTGGTGGGGCCTCACCAAACATTTCCCACCATTCTGCTTATCAGTGTAATTTATTTTTTTTCATTAAAAAGATAGAACTTAAGTGATTAATAGCTTAAATTTCATTTTATCAGTATTAGATACAGACATATTCTCATTACAGGCAGAAAAAAACAGATTATCCTGGCATATGGAATGTTTTATTAACACGCCATGGATGGCATATATCAACTTTCACTGCTAAAAAGGCATCATTTCCATGCTGGGAGATTAACTTCTCTCCCAAAGTTATCACATGAATATTTCAATTCTTCCTTCGTGCACAAGAGTTCTGAACCAAGACAGAGATCTTTGGAAAACCTCTCCCTGTGCTTGAAGAAAGTTCATGCAACTCTAAAACGATATTACAGCACCATCCTGGCCTTGCCATCCTTTCTACAAGATGCAGACAAATGAGGGGACAAGGTGATAATATGGGATTATTTTCTGATTTCAGTAGCCTAATTAATTTCATTTTGTTCACACTTTCATCAGATTTTGTTTTCTTGGAGAGATTAATATTTCTGCACACATGCACTTCACACTAAAGATTAGAAGTTTCTGGTTAAGCAAGATGAAACACACCAAGGGAGGGAGATGGAAATGGTCTCTGACAGAGAAATGAATGAGGTAGAGCCACAATCCTTATAGGCACAGAGCTATTTTAATACAACATGAGAACTACATTTTTAAAAAGCAAATGTTACCAAGAAAACTTTCTACCAGATACAGCCACTTGGGAGTGATGAAAATAATAATTCTAATAATGCTAATAGTAATAATAAAAGAAAACAAACAAAAAAAAATCACAGAGAACTGAAAAAGAAAATCTGTTCAAGCTACTATTAAGTTTTGCCATAAATAACAACAGATGGGCACAGTGGCTTTACCCAAGGCAAATGAGATCACAGACAAAAGAATGTCAGCACCACTGTCAAATGAGTAAATGAGGACTTTTTCCTGCAATTCTAAGGCAATAAATTGCTGCCATCCCTGTTTCTGTGTGGCACAAAGCAGCAGTCAGAGCAGACAGGACAGTCATTACAGTGATGTATTTGAACCACCTGCTGCCATGAGCTGAGCTGATGCATCTTACCTTGAGCTAAAGCAATGTGATAAAGTTTCTGCTTAGCACCACACACCCCCCTCAGCCAACTCCTTGCACTGGAGTGGAGGAGAATCTGAAGGGCAAAAGCGAGACAAACTTGTGGCTCGAAATACAGGCAGTTTAATAAGGGAAGAAAAGTAGCCCGTGCCAAGTAAGAGTTCATTGTACTCCCCAGTGGTTGGCACATATTCAATCCATGTCCAGCTCCAACACATGGAGCAGTTACTCGGGAACACAGGCACCAGTACTCCAAATTCTGCAAACATACCCCAGTTTTCATTGCTGAGCACGTCAAGGGGTGTGGAACATACCCCAGGCCTGGAGGAATCAGCTGTCCCGGCTGTCTCCTGTCCCAGCTTGCTCCCACCTCGCTGCTGGGGCAGCCTGAGGACCAGCAGAGGCCTCGAGGCTTTATAAACACTGCTCAGCAGCAAACACAACACCCCTGCATTATCTGCACTGCTTTGGTAACAGATCCCAACCACATCGGCACACAGCTACTGGGAAGGAAAATAACCTGCCCCTGCCAAAACTAGCACAACTGGATGGTCAAATAAGGGGATGTGACAGAGTGAAACTTATTGTACTTCAAAAACTAAAAAAAAAAATGGATTTTAAATATGTTTTATGGTCAGCATCCCAGCTGCTCCATCATTACAGACCACACATTCTGGAAGAAATTTTAAAATTGTGGTCTAGAAGGAGCATTCATAAGGGACATTTCTTATTTTTTATTCATCTGCATTAGGATGTGATTGTACTTTTTACTACTGTTGCCTAACATTACAGTTTTCAAGCCTAAGAAGAGGTGTGTGTAACTTTATGTCTGCACACCTTTCATTTTTGTCAGAATCTACACATAACTTCTCATTCATCTGCTGGAATCTATCTGACAATTTACCTTAAGAAACATCTTTCATACCAGAAATGCTCATTTGTTCCCAAACATTATGAATACAGGATAGAATGATTAGCAAAGAAACCTTGAGTAGAAGATGATTATTTTTGTCTCTCCTTTGTAACAGCAAACAATTCAAAATAATAAAAACCTTACTTACTGCAATGAAGTGCTCAC
>JAWWES010000035.1:3259054-3275386 GCA_035583135.1 Lophotriccus pileatus | reverse complement strand
TGTTATCAGAGCCAGCAGCACGATCAGCATCTGTTTGTATCTCAGGGTCTATTCATGAGCACAGGACACGGAAAGGAGAGCACCAAAAGCAGATGAAAGAGATGTTGATGGAGCAGAGCTGACTTCTCATCTGAAGGCTGTTCTCACCCTGCCAGTGCCTTCAGTGCACTTATCTTCATTGAAAGAAATGTAATATTCAATTAAAAAACCACAAGTAAACTGTTGCCTGTCAATGTAACCTGTAGAAGTTACACAGAAGAGGCTCCTGCAGATGTCAACTTCTTTATAAGGTGAAAATTCCAGATGAGCACAGCAGGTAAGGGGCAGGGAGTGAACCCAAAGGGCACTAAACTCTCATTCCCACACCTGAACCTGAGTGATCTTTCTGCTGCTTTTCTTGAGCGATCTTGGTTCCAGCGGGGAATGAAGTGGCTCCCTCTCTTGGCACACACAGGAGTTGGAAAGAAACAAAAGCCTAAACACCTCAAACTGAGCAAGCACGTGTTCCTAATCTGGTAATGCCGAAACCAATGGCCAATTGCCAGACTAAACAGCACAGAAAGAATTACTAAAGGGAAAGAAAGAAGGTAGCTTGAAAAGAAACGTCCAAGAAACATAAAAATTGGTAACAAAGAGGAGAGAGAGGAGGGTGCCAGGTGATGTGTTGGACAGGAGCTTGATATCTGCCAGAAGTAACTCCTACAGCATGAAAACCTCCTCCTAAGCCTGAGGAATCACAGCAAGTGGGGTGTTGCACCCCATGACAAGGGCTGGGAAAGGGGGGCGTGAGAACAGGGTAAGTGTGTCAGGGGGAAGAGAAACTTTCGTAGAAGTGTTTAGAAATGTGCAGGTACGTGTTAATATTTCACAGATGTCACCTATTGTGGCTTATCTGCACTATGGCTGATTCTTTCTGGATGTCTAGTTCACTGATTGCCAGTTAATTACATGCCATTAAATAAATCAATAAGCTGCTTTGATTGAGGTTTGATTTAAAGAATACAAATTGAAGTTTTCCTCTTGTTTGTTTGTCAAATCATTTACTTATTTAGCTTTCTTTTCTTATTATTTCTGTACCTGTTTCAGACTGTAACTGGTATCATATGTTCAAAGAAATTAAATTCAACTGAAGTGAAGCCTGGTTTGTAATTAATTCTATTTCTGGCTTTGTCAAATGAAAACTTGCCAAATGTCATAGAAAGGATCGCAGATATAGTAAAGCATGGGATGCTTCTCCAAACCAAAATTACAAATATTACATATCCTCCATCACATAAATGTCAGGTATCTGATCCCAAATGACATGAAAAATTCTACAAGTGCTTCTCTAAAGCAAGAGTAAACACACTGTCACAGCCAAAAATAACGTACCAAAGTAACTGACATGGGGTGGAATGTCTGCTGCCCAAAAAACATGCATTAGTGGTACTTCCCCAGAAGTACTAATAGAGAAATCACTATTCCCTCTGCCCAGCCAGTGGGAAAATTAAGAATCTACACTTTCATTTTGCCACAGTTTTCTAAAATTCTCAAATACCTGCTTTTACTCTTGGTGTGCCATTGGACTGGGGGATTTTTACCAATACATACTTTAACTAGAATATAAGAATCAAGGCCAAGATTATGGTTTAAAAGAGAATATTCCCAAACTTCTTGAAAATTATGCTTCATATCTGATTCTTTTTTACTGGGCTATGCAACAGCGGCAAGAAATGACTTTTAAAAGCCTTTCAGTAGTAGCACAGTTGCCACATGGAGAAAAGAAGTGTAAAATGTTGTTAAATAATCACTTATGGTAACTTGTGACAGGTTTCAGCACTTTGATCTATGTCCAGTGTAGAGGTTGATCTTTGACTTGTACCAAAGCCACAGAACAGAACATCCATGTCAATAAGTATTTTTTTTATACCAGGTATACAAATTTTCTTATCAAAATATTGTACTTTTCAGAAAAATCACATCCTAAACAGCTGCTTCAACCTTTGCATCACAGATGGGAAAAAAAAACAAGCAATAAGCACAACAACATAAATACAGCCTTGTTCTACAGTTCAACTAAATTCCACTGTATTGAATTATTTTTGATGATAATTTAAACAAAGAAATAATTTAAACAAAGAAAAGTAAATAATGTGGCAAAGATTCATCTCAAAGGAATACTACTGTAACCACTGAATAATTACAAGCACCAATATTTATTAGTATGCAAAGGAGCCAGATCTGTTTTGCTTCCAGAGCAGCTCAAAGGATCAAAAGTCAAGGAAGCAGTACACATTAGAATATATCACACACACAAACTCCCTGTTTGTTCCAGCAAGCATCTTTACTCTGGAGGCACAGAGTGCAGGGCTTCTTGCTGAGAATAAAAAAAAATGCCTGTTTAATTTCTATTTCCAGTGATGCATTGTGCCTTCAGAGCTCATTCAGTTGAGAAAGTACAAAGGTTTCAGTTTACAGAAGTTTTGTCAAAATGATTACAGAAGTTGTCATGGAACAATTTCCCAAACAAACTGTGTTATTTTCCTTTTATGGCCCCCTTGACATTTTTAGTTCTTTAGTGGTGGTATAAGTTTCTGTTTCCACAAGAGTGGCAGCGTTTTCTCTGATAAATAGCAAAAGTTAAAAAAAGTCACAGGCGTCTGTGAGGGTGTTGAAAAGCCAATGTTGTTAACTGCTTTGTGTTTGTATGTATAAATGTATATGTGTATAGAAGAAACAACAGAAATAAAAGAGGGAAGAAAACACTTTTAAGGTGTTTTCTCCTTCTCACATAAGGAATTACTGACAAATTCGGTTTTGCCTCTGTGTTTGCATCTTTACAGGCACGTCTGAGCAAATGACAGAATAAAAACTACATATGATGCTGTCAGAAGGCACACACACACAAAAAAAAAAAGGTCAACTGTAAAATAAAACCTTCAGAAACAATGACTCACTCCAGCAGGACATGAAGGAATATGGGACATATTTTAAAAAAATCCTGGCTCTACTGCATAAAAGTGAAATGAACAGTTTAAAGAATAAGGTCAACTATTTGCCCACTGGGCCATTTTTTAAAACCAATGTTAAATCATGAGATTAGGGATGGAGGGGGAGCTAAGAATTGGATGTAAATAAGCTGTTCTCCCCATAAAAACAATGAAAACCGAGTATTTAAGAAAATGTAATTGCTTGTAGTCATCTCAGTCATTTGTGAATGGCTGCTCAGATCCTCTCAGGTGCTCAGTGTAGTTCCCTTACATATTAATGGTCAGTGTAACTATCACAACTACCACCTGCACTGCAAATGTGTAACCTGCCAGACAAAGGCAATCTCAGGGGATTCAGATCCTGCCATGGTTCTATCAGGAGTTATTCACTGTCTCTGTACATTGAAGGAAAAAAGAGAACTTAGAAATATCTGGTGTGTTCACACCAGACCTGAGAGATGCAACTGTCAGAAAAAAAAACAGAAACAGAGACTTAGTTTCCGAAAGGTGACCACAAGTCACTCACAATATTTTCCCACTTTGCCTCATTCATCCTCCAGCTTCAGTAAGATGAGTAGACTGAAGTAGCTGGTTTCCAGTTCCCACACTATTCTACTTTCTTTCATATTTAGACTTGCTTTCACTTGCAGTCAGAGAATCACAGAATGATATCCCTTGGATGGGAGCTCTGGCACTCATCCAGTCCAACCTGCTCTGAGCTGGTCTACTCAGAGCAGTTGCTCAGGAATACTCTGAGTTCTGAGTATTTGAGTACCTAGAGTAATTAACATTCCTTCCCTCCCCCCCACACACAATCTGCTCCAATTCCAGGATAAAAATGTTAGACACATACACACAGATATATATGGAATTTCACACATTCGAGTTTCTGTCCTTGGACTCCCAATCTGCCGTGTGTAACCCTGGTAGTAAAATCACAGCAGCACTAGTAAACTGCTCCAGTACATATGCCAGATTTCAACCAGTTTGTAGCGTGCTCCTGAAAACAGGTCACCACATCTGGAATAACCACTGGTACTGCCCTGGAGGCAAAGGCACAAGAAGCAGGTCAGCACCATGTGGTGTTAAAACCAGTCTCCAGTTAGAAAATGCTGCTTTGTCTACAACAAGTGTTCTAGTTTTTTACTCCAGTAAATAATCAGTTCTGCCCATTTTCCACCGATCAAATCCCAGATCCAACCCTGGCATGTACTACTTCTGTGTTTCCAAGCAGACTCGTTGCCTGCTAAGCTGCCGTGGAAAGATTTGACCAACCCCTTCCCCCAGCACTTCTCCCCACACAGGATCAGCAAGGGCACCTTCACTGGAGACATCAACACCACGATTTAAAATTGCAAATACAACGAAACCCAAGAAGTCCCAAGGGAGAAACACAGCAGAGGCACAGCTAAATCCTGTTATCTGCACAAAAGGCAGTCAGAATGATGAACCTAGTGAGAAAATTTCATCCACTAAATACTGGTATTTCTTAAAGTATGGTATGTTTTAACAACTGTAAATATAAATTACTAGTGTACACCCATATCAAACACCCATATTTCCAGAAGAATTCTAGAAGAATACTAGTCGTACATAGAACTGTACGAAAATACATCTAGTAGATAACAAAATGCCTGTAGGTATTGTTTTCACTATATATAAGTGTTATATATGCCTATAATATATACATATAATATACAAATATATATAGGTATTCAATAAAATTCAATCTCCCTCTTAAATCCAGAAATTCACTAAGCTCCAAGTCCCAGTGACCACTAAAAACAGCTGAAGAATTTCCAACACCTTGATTAAAATTTACAGCCTTGATTAAGAACCAGCTCCATATGGAAACCCTGCAGGACGGGCACAGGTAAAGAGTCTGGGGAACCTTTCTTTGAGGGCAACTTAGGAAGCAACAAAAGGGTCCATCTCCTTTTCTAAAATACCATTTTGGTCTCTATCATTCCCCAAAACAGTGTGTAATCCCAAAGTGAGCAGAGAGCATTTTAGGCAGGAACTTAATGTACTTCTTGCAGGCTGGGACAGAGAACACCTCTGCTGGATCCTTACCCTGCTGTCTCAGAAGGTGCTCCTTGCACAGACTGCTGTAATTAATGTCCACATGAAGCTCCTGCCACGCTGTTCTTCCCAGTGGATGAAGCACATCCACCCCAAAGCCCACTGGAACAGGCACAGCTAAACCCTACAGACTTTGTTCTCGGCAGTCTGGCAGGCAGGAAAGCTTGAAGCTTGGCTTTCCCATGAGTGTCCCGTGGGAAGAGCAGCCTGCTCCATAACAGGTGAGCTGGAGAAGGAATTTCCTTGCCATTATTTAAGTGCAACTGGTTCTGAACATGTGCCAGAGGGCTACCAAATGTTAACAGAGGCTGTGATTCTTTGTGCTGTTACCCAAGTTCACATGTGGCCACAGACACAAGAGAGTTTTCCCAAATATTCTTCCCATTCCCCACCACGAACTAAATTAAAACAAACCAAACCTGTCAGAACACTGACCAAGCAGTCCAGCTCTCCTCTTTACTCCTTGTGTGCAGGTTTATTCTGATTCTGTGGTGATCCTCTTGTATCTCAGAGCACCCATCAGAGTCTATCATTAGCCAGAAGGTTTCCAGGAGACAAAATGATCCAATACAATTATCTGGCAAAGGACATGCATTTAGAGGGGAGGTCTCTGTGTGGGTACTCAAGGTTTTAGAAATAAAAATAAGGGAAACATCAGTAACTTAATGACAAGACAAAACACTGATAATTAAAGGATTTTAACAGTATGTCAAGATGAGGAATAACAGTCTTGGGAAATGGGACTGGTAAATTTTTATCCCTTAGGCTTCTGCTACGCTTTGCCCTTCAAGTGTGAGAAAGACAATACACAAGCCCCTTAACCACACATGTAGCTTTAACACAGCATTAGTGCCTGCAAATCCAGAGCTCCATCAGGAGCATCTTGCCATTCCCACCCTTCTGGATCAACTAGAGTGCTGAGAAAGAATTTGAAACAAGAATGTACCAAACTACATGGCCATGTGGATTTTTTTGAGCCCCTTAAACATGCAAGCAGGAGAAGAAGTTTGCCTCTCTACAGATACACTTCTTTCCTTGCCATTTTCCAGCACACATTTGGACATCCTTGTCAATACTGCTGTAGAATTATGAGAATAAATAACAAATATGCATTGCAGAGTTATTGAAAAACACATTGTTATGGATTTTCTGCCAGGCAATGCTGCAGTTTGTAACCCCCATGGATCTACAGGGTGCCTACAATAGACAGTCTCTGTTTGATGTTAATTTTCCTGCAAAACGTACAATAAGATATCCCTTTGCAACAAAATGGAACAGATAAACTAGTTCTGCAATTAGTTACAGTGTTCAATCCAACCCTAGTAGGAGGCTCATCTAAGACAACAATATAATCTACCCTAAATTTACATTTCCTTTAAAACAAATGAAAATATTTGAATGAAATCTTCATCATACTGTCCCACTCTATACCCTAGTGTAATATAAACTCTGTTATTCAATTCCAATAGCTGCAAGCCTGACTGTTGAAACATTGTGTGGTTTTTGTATTAAATTTATAAAATATTTTCCCCACAAACTATTTAAAAAAAAAACCAAAACAACTTGCAGAAGTGGTCCAGATCTAACAAACGTGCCCTGGTAGCTCTGTTTGTAAAGGCAACACACCATATATACATGTGCTTGCAGACCAAGAAATGTGTAGTTATGGGATTGCAAAAAGTGAAATATTTGCAGGAGATAACTAAATTAGTAACAGCAAGAATTAACAGTGGAAGTGACAAAATGACCAACCAAAAACATCAGTCCCTCTTTGCATATGAAAGTTCCTCCTGTCTTTATCATCCATACAAAATAGATTAGTTCTTGTGTTTCCTTTTCTAAATAACATCTCTTAGCAAGTGTTAACTGTCTGCCTTTCAATAGCATCCAGCCTACCCAAAAACCAGATTTCCTTACCACCAGATGGTTCAAACCTTCCAGTTGAAAGCACTACTTAAACAAGCAAGAACATTTTGGGGCCTCTGTTGCTGTATTTTTAAAATATTCTCAAAATTCACGTGCTTTATCAATAACTCCAGAACTCTCACAGTGGGGAGAAAATAGAAAGATTTTTATCCATTACTTATGCTTTTGGAAATCTTGTAACACTGGCAGAGCACTTGGGACAGGGCATGTCACCATTGTTAACAGACTCCTCCCAGCCCGTGGAGAGCAAAGAGCAGCAGCCAGTTCTGTGGTGGATTTTCTCTGCTAACTTGGTAACCTCCTTTTAGCAACATCTTTAAAAATAATTTTTAGCAGTTTCTGCAATCCAACAGAAATTGAGTTTCCAACTCCCAGAGTTCCCAGAATCTTGACAATGTCATCCAAAAGAGATGGTTGGTTTTCTCTATGCCTTACTGTGAGTTTCTGTGCCAAAAAGTGACATTATGGAAGGGGTTTGTCTATTCTGCAGACAGATATGGGTATAGAAATGCATATACACACATTCATGTGTATACACCCAGCTAGCACAGCTGGGATAGTCTGGATTGGACAAATAAGATCAATTTCCTTAAACCTTGTAAATCTTGAAGTAGCTGCCACTCACATTCCTTCCTTGTAAATATCCAGCCCAAATCCCCAGGTCCTTCAGGAGCTCAGGAAGCACCACGTGATTTACTGATTTTTCTCAATTAAATTGACTGCAGTGTAGGTGTCTGATAACCATGAAATCTAGTTTAAATACAAACGAACATAACAGAGCTCAAATACAGACACCACTCACACAAATATATTACAGTGCTAGAAGTATAACAATTAATTTCTTGTGTATGGTAATTGGATTCTCTTTGCACAGATTATTTATTGCACATATGTCAACAGAACATGCACCTTAATACTTTGAGTATTTCCACTTGTACTTTCTACCCTCACAAAAGCTATTTTGCCATTTTTCACTTTCAGAGAGATTCTTCATCTTTTTTTTTTTAATTGTAAAGCTCTCAGTAAGTGCAGTGAATTCTTCACCATTATTTTTAACTAGTTTTCCATGTTCTATTGCACTGACCAGCTTAAAACCTTTGGCTTCAGCTGCACTTTTTGAACCTCCTGTCCTTATAAATATAGACAATTTTTCTTAATAGGATTTTCAATCTTATGTGCCCTGGGCTGCAATGCCAGGAGGGTTACTTAAATGGTTGAAATTTAATTCTAAATCGTTGTGGGTTTGATCACATAAGTGAAGAGGCTTTACTGTGTATTGTCCAGGGACATGCCACACACACCTTCTTCACACGAGAAAGTTTGGATAAGCAGTGTTTGTTGGTAGGGCAAGCCAATTTTACTTTGGTTTTTTGGGTAGTATCACAGTTTCACCTATATCTATTTAAGTAGATATTCTATGGGTCAAGATCAAGCCATTCCTAGGTCTCTCTCAATCTGGAACGATTCATAAGGATGAATGACAAACAGTCTATCAGATTTATTGCATTGCTGGCACCTATTCCACCAGGGAATCGGATCTTCTGGCAAGAATATGGCTTTGGACAAGGATTTTGTTCCTTCTGCAGTAGGTACAAGATGAAAAAGAAGAGCCCTGAGCTTGAGGAGCCACAATCCTTGAAGTATAAGAAGGGAAACCACAAGGAACACGATGCATGAAGAATCCATGACACAAACATCCAGTAGATGACAGGAAAGGTGTTCAGAGGAGTAAACAGTCAACCCCAACACAAAGGCCAAGGGAAGTGGCTATTTGAGGCTTTTAGAAAGGCAAAATGTTCACCTTGCACATTCAATGCCATTAAGAAGATATTACCCTACAGTCACTGAACAATAAAACCTGTGCTCTGCTCCCTCACGTACAATACCCCAAAGAGTTTCATTCAACAGTACCTGCACCAAACCTGCAACTTCTGTTAGACCTGAAAGCTGCCTCTTCAAAAAGAATTGAAGTTCCTCCTTAAAATATGAATTTTAAATTTTCAATAGACATGAATTTATTTCTTAATAAAAACTTCTAATTTCTTCAAAAATCTCTAGCATTACCTTATAGAAGCTTTGACCTTTCTTTCTAAAATATAACTCAGCCCTCCACACAGACAGTATTTATCTTACGGACTACTCAGAAGTTAAATCTCTTTTGGGATCACTGAATTCCTTCAGGGCAACTCCACAGAGCTCTTATATGAAAACTAGATGTCTGTGGGACTACTGTGAAGAAACAAAATTTACTGTTATCCCACATTTTGTCAGAATTCATATTGGACACTTCAACAAGTTGAGATTTGTTTGTCTTCACTCCCTTCAACAGCCTTTTCTACTCTCTGTTTCTCCCTATTGCATTTGTCACCTTTGGCACTTCACCAAGTACTGTATCCAATCTTCCCTGTACTAAATTCCTACAGGCTGGAGCGAGTCCAGAGGAGAAGGGCCACCAAGATGTTTGCAGGGCTACAGCACTAGACAGGAGAGACTGAGAGAACTGGGTTCAGCCAGCCTGAAGTTAGAAAATTAAGGGCTTTGGTCTGGCTTTAGCTGTGGTTATAAAGAAGGAAGAATTAGATTCTCCTCAAATATGCAGAACAAAAAGTCAAGAAGCAATTGGTAACAAGTTCTGACTAATTATCAGGAATAATTTAGTATATGATTAGGAATGAGTTGCCCAGAAAGTCTGTGGCATGTCTATTCACTGGAGGTGAATGTCACTGAGTGGCATGATCTAACTCAGAAGTTTGAGCAGGACGCTGAACTAGGTGACCTCCCGAGGTCTCTTCCAAGTGAAATAAGTCTAGGAAGTATCCAAGCAAAATTTACTGTTCATTGGTTAAAAAAGACTCAGTGGATTAGTCCAACCTAATTTTAAACATATTTTTAAAACCTGATCCACATTTTCACTTTATTCTTTAAATCTCTCTGTCCAAATTTCTACTCTCAATGTACTTTTCATTTCAACTGTTTCAACTTGGTAGGTCCACAAGTGTGTAAAAAAACCCCCACTCTCCATTTTCAGAATGTGTTTCTATACCAGAATATCCTCATCCTAAGCAGATCTCTCTTTGATCTTTATGTATCAACAGGGCAGAAGATAGAGGGATTTGATAAATCCCGAGCCAATAATGGGAAAATCCCACATGAAGAGCTGGCCATTTAGCAATCTTTTTCCCCAAAGTGAAACATTAAAACTTAATAGACTGAAATATTTTTGCAGATGGGCAGGAGGAGGCAATTTCATCTCTGCAATAACAAAATGTGGTCAGGACTACCTAAAGTGCTGAGTGAGGATATAAACAAATCCAGATTAGTTATTTGTTAATCCAAGAGCAGGTGACCTACATGTCCTGCAGGGTGAAGGTTTGGCAGTGGGGCCTCTGCCAGAAGGGACCTGAGGCTTCCCCTTGTCTGGGACAACCACTGTCCTACCAAGGCCCTGCTTCCTGAGGAGCAGATGGAAATGGCCAGCTGGTGGGAAGGTGAGATTAAATTTCCTTTGGTTTTGCTTTGCTTCTGCACATCACCTTTGGTTTTTTTTTCATTAAACTGCCTGCATTTCAAGGCAATTTTATCTTATTTTCTGCCCCTGCCCTGCCCAGGGTACAGAGCGAGAGAGCAGCTTGGTGGCAGCCAGACGAGGTCAACCCACTGCAAACTAACCCTGGGATTGATATATAAGGAATTATTAATCATTTTTAAAGCTACTGGCTGTTTCTTAAAGGATGGCTGCCCACACCTGCCAGTTCCAGCTCCTCTGAACGTGCCCAGCCATTAACTGGCAAACTGGTAAACACGACATATCTCAATAAAGGCACCACACTGTGAGACAAATCTTCCCTCTCCCCACATGAAATCCTGAAATCCTGCCATAATGGCAGCAATTCTCACAAACAGCCATCAGGCACCACTTCTTTCAGACAAAACAAGTTTATGAGCCTACTTGGAAAAAACTGAAGTTTAATGTCACTTTTTTTTATGTTCCTAATCACTAGTTCTGGTATTTCTTAAAACCAATAATGGGCTTTTCTTTGTGATAATTCAACATATTAAGCACAAACCCATTAGGAAATTATCTCAATGAATAATATGTCAAAATAATGCAATGCACTTTAGCTCATATTCTGCTGATGGATTTAAAACCAATCTTTAGGAAACGATAATGTTGTTTGGAAGATGAATCTACTTATAACAGACACACTATGACAAATGATTTCTTTTCAGACCAGCAATTTAGAAGGGCCAGGTGGAAGATGATTTAAACTTAATGAAAGTTTGAAAAAAAATAACAGGACTGAAGGCAGTGCATCAATTTCTGAATCTCCAATCAAGAAGGTAACGTCCTTAATAGCTTTTTAGAGCTCTGCCTCTCAGAGCTATAATCTTAAGTTATCCAGCTCATGCAGCTCCAATCTTTTCCAGTCTCACTTTTCTCCCCAGTGAGAGATTATGAAATCCATTTATCTTCACCCAGTAGAATACTGTAGCTATAGACACAAAATATGCTGCTATAAAGGAAACAAAGTGCAGTAGAAAGCCTTCTGATATATTTATTAACTGTTAAGTGTTTCTTTATTAGAGGAATAATATAAACTCAGCTTCTACAAAATCCCCAAGGAGTCAACATAATTGACTGTAGCCTGTTATTGCAATGAATACCATAAAAATGAAGTTTACTTTCACCATAGGAAAAAATATGCCCACGTCTCAACTTTATCTAACAAAGAGCAACACAAACCAAATCCTGACTCTCTGGTAACATATTCCATGTCCACCCTACTCAATTTTGTCACATACACCCTGAGAAACACCCATGAGCTGTTCATAAGCTCGTTAACTTGGCCCAGCTTCTTCCAGGGACACAAAGTTGTACCCCCACAGGAAACTTGAAGCAAGGCAGAATTCTAATTCTTAGGAAGAGTTATTGCTGCTATTGCAATACCAACATCTTCAACTGATATGAAGATTTTCCTCAATATTAACATCTTAATTAAAACTAGACATTCTGCTTCCTGCTCCCGCTGCTTCATTGAGTTTCAGAAGCCAAACAAGCTGATGGGAAGCAAGTGGGACGAGCAGGGAAGGAGGAACAGGCTTAAACACCAGATTGTGAAATGTATGCTAACATTTCCCCCAGTAATCCAAGAAACCTGTCTCCAGGCAGTTTGCATGCAGAGAGAAGGAGCTGAATTCAGGGAGCACACGTGCCTGTGCACAGTTCAGCCGCCCTGCTGAGGATCCTTGCCATCTTCTAAGATTCAGACATTTAAAAACCCAGCTGACCAGACTTGCTCAGACACATGGCTGGCAGTTCTGCTTTGTGAAAAAAAAAATGGAATGTTTCCCAGAATCCAGCATCAATTTCACTTTTTACTCTCAATTCTTATTTTTACTCTGTGCATTCAACAACGAAAACAAATCTCCTGAATTTCACATTGGGGTTCAATTTAATTAATGGCAGACTGAAAACTCTTTAGACTGAAGTCTGAAGTAATCAAGGTACTTTAATTTTTAGGACCTTTGAATATACTTTTATTACTTAACTACACAAGATCTCCAGTTTTAACCTAAAAAGCCTTTGTGCTGCCTGTCATGCAAATGCAAACACCAGGGTGGAGTCCCCTCACAATTTCTACCATTCAAAAGGAAAAGACAACAAATATAGAGACCAGAGGAACAAAACAATCATCACCAACAATATTTGCAGTTTCTCTATTGCCAACATTATAACAACAACAGAGAACATCCTGGTTGGAAAACAGAGCTGTTCCAATAGACTTCCAAGGCTTGCTCTGTCCATGGCAGTGTTGCTTCCATGAACAAAGGGCAGCCTTTGTATCCACAGGCTCCCAGACTCCCAAACTCCTGGGTTAATTCACAGTTACACTGATGGTTTTTACAAAACTGGGGAAATATCACAGTCCACAGAAATCTGCTGAGCCAACCCTCTGCCCATCTTTAAGAGCCTGCTCATCATAGTAAGAATTATGCAACCCCAATATGCCCAAATCTTTGCATTCAACATTCTAAAAAAATAAAAAAGTAGGCAAATACAATGGTAAGCTTTGAACATTCTTAAAATGACAAACTTTAAAAATATCTCTATGAAAACTTTTTTCAAAATGCCCACAGAAGAAAGACTAAGAAATCATAGAGTGGATAAATTTTTCACCTACAAAAAGCACTTAAAGACCTAGACTAGAAAGCTGTCCATGTGTTTGCTCTAACATTACCTGAAAGGTGAAAACATTTAAGTTAAGTAATCCTCAGTAAAGAATGAAACACAGGTCTGACAGTTTTATCTTCCTTTTTGAGTTCTGTGTGATAGGAAACCAGTGAGAATTTATCATTATCAACCAAGAGTCAATTATGATGATCCCTGGAGGTGATAACCTTTTATACACATCAAGACACCTTCAAGGATCCCTTTCTCATACCTCAAGGACTTGGGTAATAATGACAGATGCTGCAGTCGTGCTGAAATTCAGCATCTGGCTCAAAATTCCCATGGATTTCATCTTTCTAACCAGCATCTGAGTTAATACTTTTGTGTGGTCACATTTTCAGCTGTATCAAGGAGGCAGAGAGTACAGAAACTTCAGTGGAGGGCAGAAGAGCCACAAATCCTTCTCCCTCAGCTGGACAAATGGGAGAGGGGAGGGTCACAACTGTCTGGAACAGTCAAAACCTGCACAGCAACTGAAGTGTGTGGCCAACAGCACTTCAGGTCCCTTGTTTTCATCCTCATTTTCCAATTATGTGAAACCAAAATTATTCTACTCTATTGGAAGTCAAAACTAACATTTCATAGGTGTCTTATTTCAAAGTACACATCAATCATGAAATCTTTTTTTTTGCTACAATTAAAAGCAAACTATCCCATCAACATTTTATCAATTAATTACTTTAAAAAAATTTTTAATAACCCAGTTCCAGAGCTCTCTACTTTAAGTCACTATAAAAGAAGAAGTATTCATAATTGAAATTATTTACAGTAGTGTTAGAACAGAACCCTTTGAAATGCACACAATGTGTTTGGATTTTTTCAGAGCTTTCAGTTTTCCAGATTTTTTTTTTATCTTTGTTTAAGATCAAAAAGCCAAGCAAAAATAGGACAAAATGGTTAAATAAATAAATAAATAAATAAATACCCCTCTACCCATTCCTTCAACTCTCCCCAGACATTCACCAGCACATCTACATTCCCACATTTGGCTGGGTTACCATGGTTATCTGCTTTCTTTACTTGTTTGAACCAGAAATTAAAAAAAAACTCCACAACATTTAATCAGAAAAATACATATTCTGCTGCATCCTGTAATTCCCTTCTTCATGGTAGCTTAAGTCCAAGGGCAGTGTGATCCACATGCCCTGCACAGGGTTTGGGATGTCATGTTATCAGGAGGGCCCATAATCAGGCTGACCAGCCCTGCTGTATTTTGGAGCCACATGGACAGTGATCAGCACTTCCCAGTTAAAATGGCTGAGCAATAATTTTCTAATTCTTGGACCCCTGATGGAGGCCAGCAGTGCACAGGCAATGATAAGGTTTTTAATGCATGCAAATTTGCAAGGCATGATGCATTTAATAATCCCTCATCTGAGTAAATTGTAAAGAAGCCAGCAGGAGGAATAATTAATTTGCATTAATAGCTCTCAGTGTGGTTTGCTGTAGTGCTGGAGTTAAAAAAATAAAATAATCTGGAGGGCTCCAAGTAAGAGTTCACTCCACACCAGCTATTTGCATCCTGATTTTCTGCAAACCTGTAAGTGCTCAATTAGATCCCAAACACTTGGTCCATTTAACAGAGAGCAAGATGTGCCAACAGCAAATTATAGTTACACAGCAACCAGCCAAACAGTGGCAAATCTGCTTTTCATAGGCACAGAGTTTACAATTAGGGAATCATTTCAGAGCACATCCTCATTATCCTGCATGATGACAACTGATGGATCATCCTCATAAGAAGTCTTCTGAAGTAAAAATAGTGATGGAATGGTTGTATCATGATGATACATCATGTTTAACTGAATGCAGTGATGCAAAGTGACATGAGCCTTGTGAACCTTGTGCCTTTTTAATGCCACCTTGAAAGCTCCAATAAGTAAGAATTCTTCCATGAAAACATGTTCAACATCTACAACAGCTACTAAATCTTGGTTTCAACTGATCAGCCTCCAGATTTCATTTAGTTCCCAGTTAGCTCCACCCCAATGCTTTGTAACCAGGACATGTATTTTCTTCTGATGAGGGAAAATTATGCTAAAGAAGAACCTATCTACAGATAGAGGGTCCACAGAAATAATCTCAAATCATTTTATACAACACATCACCTATTTTTGAGCCAGAATAGCTCTGAACATCATGATTCTATTAATAGGATAACATGTGACTCGAGGTATGACTCAGTGTGGCCATTCGTGAGCAAAGTTGCAAAGTGGTGGATTTAGATCAGATCACTCATTTTAAAGCAATATGAGAACTCAACTGCTTATTTCCCTTCTCCATGTGGCAGGTTGTGTTTTGCTTTCCACTACGGATAATTTATATAAGCATCATTGTAATAGACACTATTTTCAGCACACAAACATTTGATATCATATGGCTGAATTAAGAGAGACTAATAGACTTTATATCATATGGCAACAACTGCAGCAGTCACCGAGTTAAATGGAAACATTCAGTGGCTGCTTCCTAATGAAAACAATATGCTTACAATCTGTTCTGCATTAATCACAGTTACAGAAAGCTGAATTATATTTTCCTACCTATGGCAATTATTATCTTAGTGGGACATGGTGTTTAAGGGGAATCAGTGGGACGAAAATGAGAGATGTGACAGGGTAGGGTCAGGGTTAGCTAGGCTGCTCTCAAGGAGCAATAATTGCGAAGCATCTACACTAGAAGAAAAAGCAATGCTTACTTAATGCCTCCTGACTTGTCTTTTATTTCCTCTGCCTCGTGTGGAGGAATACAAAGTGAGGAGACAGGTGCCAGGAACACGAAGAGCCACTCCCAGCAGTGAGGAATGCCGAGCACACCTTCCCAGTTACCTGGCAAGGCCCAGCTGCACAGCTGTGTCCAGCTGGACACCCAGGCAAACACAGACTTCTCCTTAGCATAGGGAAGGACTTTACTCTGCTCCCCTTCTTCCACCACCACTGTGCTTCAGTGGGCTTTTCCTGCTCCTGAAGGTCAGACAAGCAGGAGAGATGCTCAAGGGGCGATGAACCAAGCTAGTTAATGACCTCAGGGGGAATACAAAATCCTTCTGGGCAGAGGAGTTTCAATTCTATCACATTTTGTACCCTGTTCTTAAACAGTGGGACTTTTCTTTTAACTCCCTCT
>JAWWES010000035.1:3241086-3258954 GCA_035583135.1 Lophotriccus pileatus | reverse complement strand
GAGTGGAGCTTTGCAACTGTGAGAGATCCTGTCACAGACCTTACACTCATTAAGTTGCATTTTATTGCAGCATTTATTTCATTTGGTTTTTACTTTTACTTATGCAAAGTTTCACTTTTTACTATTACTTGCTTAAAATGCCCCATCTCACATGGGCCTACTGTATCACTTCAGGTGGAGTATCACATATATTCTAAGGTCTGGAAGGCACCAAATTCTTCAAAAGCATCAGCTACTTAAGGAATATGAAAACAGTAGGAGTTCTTACTGGAGTGGTTTGGGCTGGAAGGGATCTTTGAAGATTACCTGGTCTGGGCAGGGACAAATCCCAGCAGATGAGGTGCTCAGTGTCCCATCCAACCCAACACTTCATGGTCAGGGTGACTCCGGTCAGATACAGCTTGAGCTGTCCAGAGAGACACATTGCACTGTGAGTTTATATCTGTACATGTTCAAGGATTAGTGTTGCATCCATATAAACCACCAGCAGAGACCCATGTTTACCTCAGGCCCCTCTAACTTTGGTAAAGCCACGTGTCACCCACCAAACCCACAGCAGGGTCTGGTGCCCACCCCACAGATCTACCAGAACACACTTCCTTGCCATGTGTTGTTCCCTGGAGAGTGGCTAAGTCAGTGTTCTGTTACAGTATTTCTAGGAAGCCTCTGTCCAGCATCACTGGAGCCATCTTCATCACAGATAAACGTGTGGGACATCACACAGCTTCTTCTTCACAGCTCTCACACCCAGAGCAAACCTCTCCTGGGAGAAAACTCAGTCTGTCCTTGTCCTCTCCAAGAGGCATCACACACCTGGATCTAAAATGGCCAGGGAACTGCATTCCAGCAGCACCCAAGGCTGGGGGGCTGCCAGGGAAAGGACGTTGGTGGGAGGTGTCCTGAACCTCCACCTGCTCGTGGGTCCTGTTTGTCTTTCATCAGGGACAACACACCCATCACAAAACTCCAAAGGCATGAACTGAATCCTGAACAGGCAACAGTGAGACAAGCAGGATCTGCTCTGTTGGACTGGCTACAGGCAAAAATAAAAACTGGCAGCAGCTGGGAAGTTTGAGGGTGTCCTTAGCTAAACTAGTGCTGGGATTGTGGACTTTAACATCAGCAGAGAAGAGAGATGATAAATGTTGAGGAAAGGGGCAAACGTGACTGCAGTTCACTGCAGACAGAGGAATTGCAAGCCAGGATGGTGAAAGCACCAAAGGACACCTGAGATGAAATGCAAATGTACACTTGTCTGTGAGCATGTATGTTTACAGTCCTGGGAAACAGACTGAACAAGTATAAGCCTTCTATAAACTCTTACTTTCAGAAAAGTCTAATTAAAAAAAACAAACAAGAAAACAAAAACTGACACAAAGAGGGCTTACTGCATTACATTAATACTAATTTCAATTACTGCTCTTAAAAAGCTTTATGAACTTTTATATCATACTAAAAAGTCTTAACGGAGAAGAAGATTTTACTGATTCTGTCCTGTTTGTTCATACAGATTTCTGGATATTACTGTAGAGGATGCTGCTTGAGTGTAAATAGCCAGAGAAGAGGGACCTATACCAGCTAAAAGTCAGGAATGCCCCAGCAAATGTGGCGGGCAGTGATGTATAGAAAACATCACCAGTCCTGCCTGTGGATAGGAGAACGAGCAATATCAGTATAGCTCATATTTACAAAATCAAAATTGGCATAATTTTATTTTTATTCCTCTGTAATATGAAATTTCTTTGGCATGTGGGTCAAGGTTTGATTCATAAAATTCAAGTCAAATCTGCATCCTTGGTAAACCTACTAACTCAGCCTTCTGCATGACAAAGAACTTCAGAGTTCTGGCACTTACCATGCAGAAAAGCATCTGTATTTAAATGTCAAATAACAGAGAGCATATTGCATCCTTAATGAAGTTGTTCAAAGGCTAAACTACTCTCACTCTCATAATATCGATATCTTTTCTGTTGTCTGAATTTAAGTTTCAATTTTACAAGGGAACCTTGTTCCCCCTTTTTCTTCTGGATTAGAAGTGATCTCCTTACAGTGGTATTAGAAATACAATAAGAAATCCAAGTAAGATAATTAGCTTCAAATGCCTTGTGTTATAAGAGGAAAAAGAAACTTAAATAAACACAGAAAAATGTCCACACTATAAAACACTCCCAAATTCCAGATCCTACTGGTATTTTACCACGGAATAACTGATTATAAAGGGATTCTGTAGAAAAGAAAAAAACCTGCAATGTTATAGCCCAGGATGGCCAAGAAAATGTAATTACTTTGTGGTGTTCACCTCAGCATTAACTGTATGCAGAAACAAGGACATGAGTAAATTTGTAGCAGGAGACTAAACAAAATAATTAAAAATATGTACTCGTCATTTGGGTTTCCTTTACCATATAAGCTACCAAAATAGTAACTGATTCTGCAAATCCAGCACCTAACTTTCTGCTGAAATGAGTCATGTGTGGATGAAACAGCAGCACCATCCTACTACTGGCTGCCCCAAAAAGAACTCTGTTTTCAGACAAGACTAAGAAAGTTAAGCTTACATAAATAGCACTCCAGCAAAATCCCATCTTTCACTGAGGGAAAGCTGCAGGCAGAGAATCCGCAGAGGGAAGTCACAGATCGCTGAGCTTGTTCCCTGCCTTGCCGTGTTACAGCTTGGAATTAGCACCTGGAGGCCTAATCTAAAAGAAAATAATTATTGTCAAAGACTAATCCTTAATCCTGGAGGTTTATTCATGTCACAGAACATTGTTGTTCTGCAAAATCTTTGCACCAGGAGACAAACTGCAGAGGTGAAGCCGAAAGCTTGCAGAGGGTTTGGGAGAAACGTTCCTGGTTTCCCATTTTCACCTGGGAAATCAAGTAACATTTGTAGATGAGGCCAAAGCACGTGACTGTACCCATTTCCCAGCATCATGGAAAATAGATGTTACACCACTGGGATACAAGAACAAACTGGGAAGCAGCTAATACAGAAAAGTTGAGGGGGTATTTTTTTTAACACGGTAATCAAGTCTTATGATTTTAAAGAAAAATTTTAAAAATTGTTCCCACATAAGTTATAAAATTTGCGTAAATTTTTTAGATGATGCCTGAAACCAAACTCCAAAATCTGATTTGACTTCCAAGAGAGAAAACACAGTCTATGTAAAAAAAAAGGCAAAACCCAGAATCTTCCATTACTTTTACCTCTACAAATCATTGGCACTTAATGCATCCCAGGAATTCAGGAAAGCCTGGTGGAAACTGCCCCTGCTCCTTCTAGTGACTCTTCCCAGCTCAGGTGAGGAGCTCACCCTGGAGTGCTGCCTGTTGAAACGGCATCAAACTCACGGCAACATCCCACTGCAAGTTCAGTCATGGAAAAGGCAGATTGGTCCAGCACTTTCCAAAGGCTGTGGATTTAACTCCCACAGAGGTGAAGAGCGCCATGTCAGGTAACCTTCAGGGAAGGTTAAAAAAGATACACTCATCTCTGCTATGGATAAAATAAGCAGGGAGAGCAGTAACATCAGCAGACATTTCTTAAGCCCTTTTCTGTCACCATCCAAACCAAAATAAATTATTTTCAAACATATTTATCTTTTGATCCTATTAATAGGAAAAAAATCTATTTCTTGGGTTTGTGCATTTCTGAAATCAGTGTTATATATTGAGCCTGAAATTTCAATGGTGTTTTTATAATGGTTATATGTAGCTCATGTCACTTTCCTGTATTTCTTCAAAGTACTAGACTTATTAATAAGAATGATTATGATGTTTTGCTTCTAGCAAAAATACTCCTTTTCAACACTCAAGTCTGTACTCTGATTAAATACTTCATTCGCAATTTTTTTTTAACCAAATTCATTTCCAGTTTATATCAGCCAAAAAAAAGTTATTGCCTCATTTGATTATAGTGGATTAGCACACAACTTGGGTTTCACTTGGGAATCCTGGTGAAAAATAATGGGTCATTTTTCAAAGAAGCACAATAGTAGCCACTAAGATTAAAAACTGAAATAGAAGATATATCCTTCTCTTCCATCTTCTGAAGTGTTCTCAAAACCTTTTCTGTCATATTGATGATCCACTTAAACTTTTTCATCTCAATCTGATTACTTTGTTCACACTGCTTCAGAGATTAGCCTGAAAAAAAGACATTTTAGCCATACTGTTCAGCAAATGCCAAGAGCTCATCTTCATAACATCACTGCTGTGTGATTGCTTCCTTACATCATATTTCCACTAGTAGAGGATTATACAGCCTGCTGTAAAATCCACTTATTTCGCAATTACCGAAGGGAAGTTTATTGTTGGAAGAACCTACACGCATTTTTATCAGTTGAGTTTACTAAAAAAAAAAAACAGTTGGAAAGGAAAAACATCCATGTTCCATTCTCCCAGCAGATGTAATTAATCATAAATCTCAGGACAGATGGAACTGTTGCAAGGCTTGGAAATCTCTGCAATACTTGCAAACCTATTGCATTTGCTGTTTTGTGATACTGCAAAACAAACAAAAATTGCTTGGTATTCCAGTTCAATTTTCATGTTTATGTTTGTACTTCTAGTCTGCCCTCCGTGTTGTCTGTTTTTCTTATTATTTGGCTTAAAATCTAGGCCTGCCTAGGATTAAGACAGCTGTGTTTTGAGCATTGCCAATGGTCTGCAGTTTAAAGTGCTCAGACTTGATCCACTATCATACTGCTGGTCCACCATGAGCATCAGGAGAGCTGGCTCTCCTCACTGCTCATTATCCCTTTTTCTACCCACATTTCTCTTTCTGTCTGCCTGCACATCCCAACACAGCAGCTACTTCTGCTTTAAATGCTGGGATAAACAGTCCTGCTCCTGACCAAGGTTTGGGCAGGGGCACCGAGGCTGGAACAAACAATGCCCTGAGCGGGGCTGAAGATATTTTGCCATGAGCTCCATCTTTTATCCTTGTGCACTCAGATTTGCTTCCACAAACTCTGTGGGGTTTTTTGGTCTTTGCCTCACTGTCCATGAATCCCTTTTAGTAAAGGAACATCAGGTTCAGATCATGATACTTTCAAAGACACATGAAACTCTTTCATTATTACCAACTTCAGCTGATCAAACATGCTTTTCATCATTTTCAGGCCTCGCCCAGCAATTTTGATTTTGCAAAGTTTTCAAGGAATGTAAAGGGACTACGCAAACCCAGAGGAGATGCAAGTTTAACAAGAACCTCAGAGTTTAAACTTGCCTAATACAACCTCTGGTATCTCATCCATTTGCCTGAAAAAAATGCTAATTTACATCCCACATCCATCATTTTCTACATCCTGTTCCCTGTTTCACCAGCACAATGCTGTCTGTGCATTGTTAATCATCCCTCTCCCTCCAATCACTGTCAAGAATATTCAGAGTATTTCTATTCACATACAAGACCATTTCCCCCGATTTAAAAATAAAATATTAAAAATAAAGCCACCAAATTCCAAACCCAACTGGGACCTGAAAACCTGGCAGTTCCTCTTTAAATATTCCAGTAATTTATTCATTGATTAAAGCATTTCATACTCAATTCTGTGCAATCAGCAGAATTACCATTACTCATAGCATCACTCACTCTGAATCACAAAATGCTACAGCTATGAAAAGATTAAATTTGTATTGGCCTTTAAGCATTAATACTAAAATAAACACTTCAGCAATAAACATCTCAGCTAAGTGGCACTGCAGTCCTTTCCAGAGTCTGAGGAAAAATAAATGCTTAGGAACTGTTTTCCATATTTTAGAAGAGTTCAAATTAGAGAGATTTCTGTTCATCTGCTTTTACATTAAAACTGACAGTCATGGAAATTTTTACCAAAGTTTAAGTCCCTCAATTCCATTCCAGTGATAGATGTCAGCACTTTTAACTTTTCTCTAAGTGAGTTTATTAAGCTTTTTAAAAAAAAAATAAATAAAAATTTGGGAAGTTCCAAGGACATTGCTATTATTACTTTTTGTTTGCTTCCCCATAAGAAAATTCTCCCAAGTTACCTGAGTGAGGACTTGCAAATTTTATATTAAAACATTTGTTCAATATTTTAAATCACAGCATTTTAATAATTTGAAATTTGACAGACAAATGTACACTGAAGGAATTTTAAAATAAACCTGCAGAAACAGCCTCAAGCAAAGTAAGTTATTTATGTCCCTTTTGATATTAAACTACCTCATTATTTCTGAACAGTAAAATCTCAGAAACTTAAGAGCTGTGCTGGAAATACAAATCTGTGACAAAACTGAGGTTTGAGCTGCACTTCATCTGTACCAAAATCAGCTTCTGAATGCTGGGCTGTGGCAGCATCTCTCTGGGACTCATTTCTGCTGGCCCATCCCCCCCATGCCCTGTGGTGGAGGTGTCCCAGCCCACCCACACATACAAATGGAGTGTTTGCTGTTCCATCACCAGTATTAGAATTAAATCCTTCAGATGAGGAGTTACTTTAGCTCTTCAGTCAAATGCCAAACAAGGACTGTAGCAAAGCTCTGTAAACACAAGAAATTTTATTCTTTCCATTTCCCTGATGTGCAAAAATGAAAAACAAGAATGCTCTCCTATAATAGGATCATTCCCCAGGTTATTTGCCTAAATGTTCCCAGAATTCAATTCTTGATTCTAATCTAACCTTATTATTTCAACTCCCAACAATCCTTAACTAAAATGTTTACAAGATGGAGAGCATACATTGTTTCTAATTAATTTACAATTACTTAGTTTGAAGTTAATTACATCCTCAGTCAGGACAACCCAGTTCACTACCACTAATTTACCTCAATTATTCAAATGGATTTAATTGATTTTTAATGCATTACTCAAATGCAAACATAGATCAAGCCTGATGTTTTCCTTTAGCAAGAGAAACCCTTAGACTGCTTATGATTTGCATAACTTTGTGAAGACTTTTCTTCATTAAAAATGATGACAATACATTTTAAATGAACTTGCTATTCATAAAATGCCCTTTCTTTAATTTCAGGCTCAAAACCCAACCTTGCAAAGAGCTGAGTAATTTCAGCAAAGGTTGCAACAGTGTCAGAGTACAACTTTCCTTCCCACTGCTTTGGAACTTTTCCTGTTTCCTTTTTGTGGGAGAGAATGACTTCTCCAGTGGGAAGGAAGTCCTTGTATAGCCAGTGTAAGTGTCCTGGGCACGGGGATGGTTTGTGTGGATTTTTACTTCCAGCAGCCTTCAGAGCAGATCAAAAATCATCCTTCAGAAACTCAGCAGATGCAACTTTGATTTCTAACTTTCTGGGGAAAAAATATAAATCCTCAGGTGGAAACCAGCTCCAGTGTCCAGCTCTGCTGATGACTCAGATAAGCCCCATTAAATTCATTCTATTCTATTATGCCAAAATTCTCATTTACAAAGTGAGGATAATTTATGGAGCAGACAGAGATCCTGTGATAAACAGCCTTGAAGAAGTAGCGAGTGCTGCTATTGATGAATTAGCTGTGGCAACACATCCTTAAAAGCAAAAAAAAAAAGAAAAATAAAATAAAAAAAAAACAGTCCAACTTACTCCAGAAACAGTATTGCATTCAGTATGATTTGCATTAGCACTTTGATCTGACAAACTCTGCATTTCTTTGGAGGGAACAGAACAGCTTGTCTCCACACTCTGTTATAATCACTCCAAACTGCACTGGAAACTCAGCAATTTTGAATTTCATAACACCCATGACTGACATTCCTAATTAATACTATTGTTTTTCTCCTCTGGCTGAGTTTCCTGAATGCCAACCTGCACAGCATACACTGAAAACAGGCATTAAAGAAAATAACATCAATGTTAATCTCTGGCACAAATACATTAAATGCCTCAGTAGCACACGCAGGGAAGGACAGCGTTCCCATAAATAATGGATCATTGCAGGCTGATAATCTTTATCCTCCCACGCTAATAAGATGATAATCTTTCTCCTCCCGTGTCCTTGCCTTTGAATTTCAGTGCTGCAGTGGCTGAAGTGCATCACCAGCTCTCCTTGTCATCTGGCTTTGAACCCAAAAATGAAAGAACCTTCCAAAAGAGGGAAAGCAAAACCAGCCTAACGAAGATACAATGCAGAACACTCTGCTGCATTAGGCCCTGATTAATTCTTTTTATTTTTTGTCATTTGAGTGTAGATCTGAGGCCAGGAAAACTCATAAAGTTATGTATTTGGTTCACGCTGGTTCACTCGGGAGACAGCTCTAATCTGCAGCAGAGATCACAGATCTCCAGGGTATCCCAGCCCACTTCCAGAAGCACAATCAGCATATTCAAAAGCCACATCAACACCAAGCTGACATCCCTCCACACTTCACTTCTGAGTAGAGCTGGTATTTATTTCTGCACAGCCCTGCACTGAAGAGTGTCTGTAAGAATAGTAACTGTTCCTGATTTCATGGCCAGAGATTGTGTGGCAGGATAAAAATACTGAAATCGTGAAAACATCCTTTCATTTGAGAAATGCTAAACTTGCATTTTTACCTTTCACTTTATTTGAAATAGTATTTCATTTTTGAAGTAGTATTTTTGATGCTGTTGGGGGAATAAGACCATGGAAAGGAAGTAAGAAGGATAATGTGAAAAGCAAATGGGCTACTAGAGGTAATCTGAAAACTATTTCATTTATACATACGCCAACGTTTTGGCCTCACAAACAAGTAAAAAAGCATTGAAGTTGAACCCAAAGCATCTTACAAACCCATGGTGTCTTTGACAGTCCCCAAAGCTGAATAGAACAGAACCACTTTGCTGAGATTTGGATGTAGAAAACTACCTTCACTTGGTGTGGCCAAAATCAATTCCAGATCCAAAGTTCAGAATAATTGAATTTGACAGATTTACGCTGAAATAAAATGAAAAAACAACATAGTGGTGACTGGACCTTCCATGTTCCATGTATTATGCAAAATGCTTGACGTATATGTTCTACACACAAATTACATTGGCAGCCACTGTCACCAAACAGAAACTCATAGCTGATCTGTCCAAACTGGACAGTTCTTCAATGCTACATCCACGGTCACAGACCTCCCAGGGAAACAACTTTGATCAAACTTCTATGCCTATCTCTTTGAACTCATGGTATAAAGAGTTAAATAATTTTCTAGCACCGTAAAGCACTTAAAAAAGAGAGACTTCAGTTCCAATGTTGGATGATGGAAGCGTGTGTGGAAATCTCAGTGTCTTGTTTCTGACTCTGCTTTCAGAAGTCTCACTTCCATGAGAACCAACAGAACCAAAAATAGAACAGCAAGGCTTGGAAATGACATTCAGCAGTGGAGGCAACTGTTGGAGTCTGTGCTGCAGCACTGCTCAGTGAACCCAGTGCATGTGTGATTGACTGCAAAATCTGTTCTTTTGGAGGCTGGGCAGAAAATGTGGTGGCTTCTTTCCTACCTCATGAAAATGTTAAAGGTATCAAACTGTATTTGCCTAGTGAATTTCAGTGAAATGTCAGATTTCAATGCCCTGAACATGTCAGTTTAAGTCAATCAGCAGTTTGTTAAATAGTTTTGATATGATTTTGACTTATATTTCACTTTTTTTTTTAAATGTGTGTCTAAATTGAACTGAAATTCCAAAATAGAATAATTAAATCAACTTGGGGAAAAAATGTGCCAGTTTGAAAATACATTGAGCAGAGTGGGTGGTTTCACAACTTTTAAACTTTGCTTTAGAACGTTCTGAGTTGGGAGTGTCACTATAGCTAGTTCTATATTGTTTAGGGTTTCACATTCTGCAAATTGTTATTTTTTGCTAAAATAACTTTACAAAAATTTCTAAAACACTCTTTTGGTTCACTTTCAAATCCTGTGAGGAGGTAGAAAAAAAGCAAGAAACACTTAGAGTCCTAATAACTGCTTTACCCACAGCCCTGCAAATATCAAGCAGAGCGTCCATCTACAGATCTTGTTTTGAACACTTCCTTTTTTCCACAAGGTCATCCAGTCAGTGCAATACTCAAACACCAAAAGCCTGTGCATGTCAGATGTCTTTCTTTCTTTCTTTTTTTTATTTTTTTATTTTTTTTTGGTCTGCAGTGTCATCTCCATCAAAGTCTGCAAAGAGCTCGGAAGAGGCTTTAGTCCCCTGGCAGCCCAGTGTTTTGTGGTGTGTGGGTTGAGAAAAGCTTTTATCAGGGAAAGTGTCACAAAAATTTCTCTCTGAACCCCATCAAGTTCTGTGCTGTGGTATCAATACATTCCCAGCAACACTGCTTGAATATTTCTCTTGTAAAACCCTGACAGGCTGGAGCAGGTGGCAGTTCTAATGATCTTTGTCTTCCCCCTTTCACCTCATGACACGTTTTTATCCTTCTCCTTCTCTCTCGATAACTCCACATCCCCGTTCCCTTCCCTGCACATTCCCCTGCAAAGCTCAGTGCAGCTGACAGCAGCTTCTCTCTTTTCTGATTCTTTTGGATGTGCTGTGGGAGATGCACTTCCACAGGCAGAGACAGCCTGTCCCTGCAGACCTCTTTGGTGACTGGATCACAACAAGAATGACAGACGTGACACCGGGGACAGGGACATCTTTTTTCATTGGGTTCTGGAGAAAATATTTATAATTCAAAAGCCTTCTCTTTTTTTGATTTGGTTGTGAGACAGACACCACACTCTGCACCCCAGGATTTATTGGCTAAAGGACTTCAAGAATGAAAAGCCAAATTAAAAAAAAAAAAAAAAAAGAGGTGGATTTAAAGCATAATATCAGTAACTAAACGAACCAGTAGCAACAACAATAACAAACCACCACTGTTTCAGTATCTGTTCCTTTTGTCCTTTCTGCTTTTCTCCTTAAGTTCTTTCTTAACATTATTCCTTTTAGTTATTCCAGCAGGATTTTTAGTGTATTTATCCAAAGTTATACGAAGTATAGGTTTGGTTTTTTTTATTTCAATCTCTTGTCTTTTTTAAAAAGGACTGTGCCTGTGTATGTGAAAATACCTGTAATTGAATGCAGAATCCTTTCAGCATTGGCTTGGAAAATGTCCTTCCCAACAGATGAAATATGATTGCAGTGTGTGCCTGGGGGAAAGCTGCACAACCAAGCAAAAGGATATCATGTGGAAGAACATGAAATTCTAACCCAGACAAGTGTTTTACAAGAGAAAGGAGATTCAGGCAAATAAGGAACTATTTTAGAGACACAGCAATTCTTCAGTAGTTGTTTCATCACTGTTGGATGAAAATAAATAAGAGGAATCAGAGAAGGTTTCAATTTTCAGAGAAAACTATTGTTTCTCAGTATTGCAGTGCTGGTTGTGCAGAGAAGAGACTGGGCTCCATGTAAACCTGCTCCAACTCCAGGGAGAACATGTAGTTACACGGAGAGGGCAGGAAGCTTTTCACTTAAATAAACATCTCCACCTGATAAACTGATGTTGGAGAAGAAACACAGAAGAGAATCAGTAAAAGAAATATTTTTTTCAAGCATCCATGAGAAACAAAAGGAGCAGTCAAGGGAGGAGGAATATATGGACCTGCAGGAGATGGCCAAGACACAGACCTAAATCATCAAAGAGCACTAGCAGGTAACAAAAGGATTCCAGTAAATATCAGCACATATCTGAGCTTATTCTTAAGCCTTCTTGCTTCATGGAAGGGAGTATAAAATCATGCTCATTTCCAATTAGAAAGCAGGATTTAGAAGGCCACATCTTTTTCTCAGCAAATGCATATAAATCTGTAGTTAATCTGACTGCTAGACAGACATCTTAAAAGAATCCTTCCCCAAACAGTAATCATGGCACAGTAACTGGCACCTTCTCTCAGAGACACTGCAGACTACCTCAGAAATCACCAGCACAAAGCAATGAAGCATGAAATATATGACTCTCCAGGTGAACATTGCCCCAACTCAAAGTCTCATTTGTAAGCTAAAAATGCACCATATAGGTTTTTTTATGGAGACTAACATTTAAAATGCTAATACAAATGGCATGCAGGGAAACAGGCCCTGTTAACACACAAGGGTATTCTGGAAATGCAGGGACATTCCACACAGGGTAGGTGTGTGGTGAACCTGATGTACATGTTAAAGCCAGCACTGTTGCACAGGTTGAGCTTTGCTCAGCTTCAACCAAATCCTCGGATTTCTTACCTGCTCTACTTCACACATCTGCAGATCATGTTTTAAACTGCATTTTCCATTTCAGACTGGCAGTTGCCTTTTTTTTTGCCATCTGCCTGTGTTTCAGGTGAGCAATGGGTACAACCAGCTTCATACCTCTCCTACTGTATCACTCTGTACCGTCATCATTCTACATAGACCCTGTTCATCACAGCCTCATCCACCCTTGCTGGCACTGTGTGTATCTTTGGGATATAATTTGGCATAATTTGGGACAATTTACAGATGTATGTTTAACAGTGTGGCATCAAACAGTTATTTTGAACAATATTCTATGTACTGTGCACGTAAAAGGTAATGAACCATCATAGAAAACATATGGTAGTTCTGAACACAGTAAAGACTTGAACACAAGTTTTCTCCCCGGTCTGACAGAGCCTCGTGGGCTTGAGAGTTGTTATTTCATTTCAGTTTTAGATCCAGTGGTCTTATGTGAGTGATAACACAGGTCTGAACCATCATCACATCCAATGGGGCTTTCTTCACAAGGCTCTGTTGTGTGATGTGAGAGTGAAACACACTCTGCCTGCAAACCAACTGCACTTTGGGGAAGAACTGGGCTTTAAGAATGATCCATTTAATATATCCCTTTGCAAGCATCGATTTCTAAAAAACCTGGAGAGAGGCAATGGTGTCGATAGGAATCATTTCTCCTGTAAGCTACACTATTGAAATCTGTGCTGCCATGGGAATTCTGGTTCTCCATGGCTAATCACCAGGGCAGTAGTAGCATGGGCATCTCTGTTCATGAAAGGAGACTGTTAATCCTGAAGGGGTTCAGTGGTTTGACTACCTGGGGAGCCAGAAAGAAGTGCATTCAAGAAATCAGTACCACAACTGAGAGGCAAATCAGCTAGAGCTCCTAATTTCCACATGGTAAAAAGAAAACTATGGGAAAACCCCAGGTTAAGATTTTTCCCATAATTGAATGGGGTCACCACCAAGTGAAATATGAAGGACCAGAACCATCAGTAAGTACAGACCACAGCCTGCATTCTCTGGTTGCAGGGGACTCACTTGAACACGTTCCATTCCACAAGGAATAGAGAAGCTTCAGCCTGAGCTGCTGCACTGCTGATCCTCAGCACTTCAAAGGAGCACCACACTCAATTTTCACCCTCAGATGTTAAGCCAAGCTTTTTAAATGGAATTTGAGGCATCACTACTGGAAAGTGGGCCAGGCATGGCAGGGGATCTGAGTGAGGTCTGTTCCCCCTCAGGAGCCAGGCTTGAGAGTTTTCCCCATTGTTTCTCTTCACATCTTTCATAGTGCATCATAAAAACACACCATAAAATTGTAGAACTGCCTTAGAATAAAAGGCCAAAATCTCTGCTCTCCTGCTCATGCATTGCCCAATAACCACAGATGGTTGTTATTCTATTAATTCTGTTAATGCAACCATGCCCGGTTCAGGAAAACACTGCAAATAATTGTAACTCACAGCTCAGCACCCTGTATTGTCTTTATCTTTCCTCAGCCTCTTTTTTCCCCTCCTGACTGCCAGCTGCTGGTACAGATGTCATTTCCTGCCAGATGTTTTCTTAAAACCCTCAATTATCTACCCAGAGATGAGACACTATAGAGGTGACTGCACAAGTCCAGACTTGGGAAGCACAAGAGGCTAAATAATATTTGATGGGTCCCTGCACATCAGTTTATCCAGTGATTGTTTCTCTCAGGTGAGGATTTTATCTGCATTCTTTCTAATTAAAATTAAAGAATAACCCCAGCAACTGCTTTTTAGACAGACACGGTGACAACATAAAGAGGGATATAGATTTCAACTCTACAGCAAAGACAGATCCTTCTGAAGGAGGGAAATGTCTGTCTCTGTCACGGGGCAGCACAGCCTCCCCTCAGCTCCAAAAACATCCCCACAGACACCCAGCACAGAGCCCACTGTCCCTGCAAGGCTGTGCCTTAAACTGTGTGCCCAGCCACAACAGAGACAGAAACCACCTCAAGAGTAAAGATTTTTCTTTTAGGCTTTAGGGAAAGTGGCATAACTGGAATGAACTAAATGATGACAACTTAATGCAAAATCTACATTATTCTCTGGAGCAAAAACTCAGGTTCTGATCTTGCTCCATTTTAACCTGTCATCACTCCTTGAACTTCTCCACTAGCGTAGGACACTGAGAACAGCAAGCTTTGTACCGTTACAGTAACAGCTTTAATGAAGGAATGAGGTTTAAAGCATTACCTTTCCCAGCATCTGAAAATAGAGAGATAATTAAGCCTGATTTTCTTCAAAGCTTTCCAGCCTCCTAATGAGGTCTAATGAATTCAGCACTGAAGATTTGACAACAGGTGCCTTTACATGAGGAGGCCACACTGTACAGGCACAAACAGCACCTGCGAGGGATTTCCTCAGGAATGCTAAAAAAGGCCTCAAAACTGCTCCCTGCAGCAACAGCTGCCTTGCTGAATAAAGAAATGGGATTGTCTAATATTCCCAACTTGCCCAGGCCCTGGCCTGGATCCCAGTGCTGGATTGATCTCAATTACTGATGCATTCTCATAACACATGCACAGTTCCCAGTTTTGGGGTTCAACTTTGATGCAGATGGGTGAGAAAACCAACTCCCTCTCAATCCAAATCATCCTCAAGAGACAAAGAGATGGAGATCAATGGTTAGAATCTCAGCTTAGTAATTGTCATCACTAGTCATCACTTATTTTCATGTGTTTGAAGAGGAAGCATCTACATGATCTGGAGACTCTTAATACATGATCTAATACACCTTATTGTGTTTAACAAGCTCAGATTTATAAATTGTATTCTTTGATTTAATAAATACGCTCTAAATCACAGATAGCACTCATATCAAGTCCTTTTCTAAAATATTTTGGTCATTTGAATCATGAATGACGCCTACATGAAAATAACACACTGTACCTACACTCAGCTTTTCTGAGGGGCAAGAAATCCATGACACCCAAAATCCAGCCACCCAATTCCCTCATGAAAAGACTCCCCTGGGCTGTCCAAACCCGGGAACATCGTTGGCACCGTGGTGGTGGTTGGGCTGCTGGGGCACCTCGCCCTGGCAGGCTCAGCTCTGGAAGGTGCAGGGGCTGAACGTGATTAATCAGAGGCTGTTTGCTGCAGGAGGTAATGGAAGGAACAGTGCTAAGCATTTTTCAAGGAATGAAAAATAACCCAGGTACCTGGCACCTGCGTGTGACGTGAAGCATTACAAACAAATGAGGAGTAATAGAGCTTACTGGGCATAAAATGGTACTGTTTGATGAAAAAAAGTGCAGAATAAGCAAACTAGAAGTAATCGCCCTGAGCACTTCCACCAACTAAACAACCTTTAAACTTTTTGAGGTCCTACAAAATAACATGATTGATTAGCAGCTGCAGAAGGCTATAAAGGGAAATGGGATGTGGATACTTGGAAAAGATGCTAGAATTTTAGTCCTACCTTAGCTCTGTTGCTGTTTAAATACTAAAACAATGAGTTAACTATTTTAATGGTCCAGATCTTGCTATTGTGCTCCCTGGGCTTTTAAAGTGGTTGAAGGAATATCATTCAGGCTTTAGGTATTTGCCAAATTAACATCTTGAGACTGCCAGGCATTTTAAAAAGCAATGCCAATTAAATGTTTCCTTATATTGCACATTATTTAATACACTTTGCTAGGGATCCATCTCCCTGAGAGTCCCCCTGCTTAGAACTTTAAATAAAAAGAAAAAAACAAAAACAGGAAAAAAGAGCTTTAAAGGAAGCCCAGGCTGATACAAATGCAGATGGAAGGTTTACAGCTGGATATTGCCTTGTTTAGAAAGGTGAGCAGTTACTGCATTTGCTGGGCAAAATGCTACCAGTTTGCTGAGAGCTTAGTTCCTGAGAACTGGAGATTGTATTTTGCCATAAAACTGTATTAATCCTGCCCTAGAAATCAAAATTGAACTTGGATTCATCATTACCAATTTACCAGTTTTAGCAGACAGCTATTGCTGCCATCCTATTTTCCTATTTGGTGCTTTGGGTTTCTTTCATCTGCTTCAGCTTCGTGCTGAAGATTCCTTGTACCTATTTTGTCTTTCCATAAACATCCTTCTGATGTGTCCTAATGCATCGAAAGACCTCAGGGTCCCTTCAGTGGAAATACTCTCTATTCACTCTAAAAACAAGAGGAAATCTCTTGGTCAGTAATTCCAGCCACTACTTAAAATATTCCACTTAAAAAGCAGTAGAAATTCACAGTGTACCCTGGAAAAAAAAAGCGCTGGCAAAATACTTGGATTCCCCAACTATAGCACCTTAAAGGTAAATCCAAGGACTTGAATTTTTCCATGGATTTATATTCCATATGCAGACTTAGAATAACAGGCAGAGTAAAGATAACTTGAGAGACCAGTATTTGCTCATCTTTAGAAAGCTGGAAGTTCAGAAAGCGGAAAAATTAGGATTTGGGGGAGACAGATCTTGTCAAATCCTTTGGCTTCACAGATCACAAGCTGCAGGGAAGGAAACAAAATAAAGGGAAACTTGTCTTACTTTTTTGCTATGAGAAATTTGAGAACAAAAGTTTTATCACACAGCACCACAAAATCTGGGGGAGGCAAGGCAGGTATACTGGGAGAGTTCCATGTCTATGTGTACAAGTGAATAGCATCAAAATTAGCTACCTTATTTCTCCTGAAATTAAAGGGTATTTTTAAATGCTCTTTAGAAAACAACTGAGTGCCATTCTGCTCTGAGAGGAGTTGGGTATTTAGTGGGCTGACTGACATCAGGGGTTGAATTTACACTTGGCACACTTCAAATGTTCCCACTGAATGAAGTGAGAGCCTTTGTTTTGAAACACAAAAATATCACACTGTGGGAAAAGAGAGGGAAAGAGACAGTGGGAACAACTGAGTGATGGATTGAGAGATAAACATTGTGCATTATTGTTTATTCAGGCAGCTAACAGCACTAAATAAGCTTTCCCAAATATCATCACTGCGGTGATTAACGTCCTTTTCCACATTTAAAAATCATTCCTGAAACTCAAAAGCCAATTGATTTCTCCCTACTATAATTAATTCCTCCACATTTAATTGCAGGAAGCTGGGTATTTTTTCAACTCTGCAACTAGTGGCTTAACTGTGCTCCCTCTCAGCTCTGTTCTGTGTGGGATTGGTGACCGCTGGTGTGTCAGGGTGATGGAGAACCTGCTCCAGCCTCTCCTCCGCCAGCAACAAACTCAGATCTCCCTCGCTGCATCTCTGCCTCGGGAGAAGGAAAGCAGCTACTTTTGAGTTTTAAATAAGGGAGCACAGACAGCAGCTGAGACTGCAGAGAACACTCAGTGTGGTTTTAACCAAGTGCTCCTCTGGCTGTAATGGAAATGGTGCCCTGAGCGTGTCTGTGGGGTGGGAGATAGCAGGGTGACAGGGCTGCAGTCCATCACAGCAGGGCTGCAGAGACAGAGAGCTCCCACAAAATCAAGGAAGGAAGATGGAGACTAAAGACTGCTGAGCTGGTGGCAGCAATACCTGATTTTGTTTCCAGATCTCTCTCTTGTTTTTCTCAAGCTGCTTCTTGACAGGCAGAGAGCAGAGGAACGGTGCTAATGTTTCCTGCTCAGCAGCTACAAGCACTTCTTGGCATGAGTTTGCAAATAATGTGAGAGACTGAATTCTGCCAGTCAGGTCCTTTCTCTTATTGCTTTGATACACTGCACTGAGATCAGCAATGGGGACACAGCCTGTGGCACTACTTACA
>JAWWES010000035.1:3216797-3240986 GCA_035583135.1 Lophotriccus pileatus | reverse complement strand
CATTTTTTCCTGAGCTAGGAGGTGATCATTTAACACAACTTTACCAAAAATAACCAAATGCAGAATATCATCAGTCCATCACACCAGCTTTTTCAGTTTCTGCCCAAGGATGACCTCCCTTCAGTACCTTTGTCCTTTTACTGCAAAAAATACACCAAAGGGCCCAAAGCCCCTACTAACACACTGCTGAACTGTTCTCTGTGCCACTTGAACAATGTTTGAAAGACACAAAATTGGCTCTCAGATCCCAACCCACAACTAATTCCCCATGCACAGAACAATGTCAAACTACTTTCCATACATACACATATGTGCACATGGACTTTCCAGAAATAATTACTTTTTTTGTGTCAATGATACATCCAAAGAGCCCTCAGGGCACCGAGTACTGAACTGGTTACTTGTTATTATTTATCTTCCTACTTTAGCTTATTTGAACACCCTGGCCTAAAAAAAAAAGAGCAACACTGAGCAAAGACAGATGCAGGGTTTAATAGGTAGCTCTGCTTAAAAGGCACAGTCTGAGGGAGCTGAATTGTTGGTGTGAAAGGCATTTCTGAACCTGAAGGTGACTTCATGCTTTGCCTCTAAGAGGCAGCACAAGGAAGGCCATCCACTGCCACCACCAAGAGGTACTTCCACCAGGGCTATGGAATTAAAGTATGAATAAACAAGTGCAAAATAATCCTTAAAATGTGCATCCGTATATCCTGATAACATTCTGATTATTTTAGTGTCTTATTTCAATCAACAATCAAAACCCAGTTGTGCCAAACCCCAAAACCAAGTTAACTTCATTGCTCTGAAGTATTTACAAAATGAAGTTACAATGGCAAACTGACTGATAGAACAGAAAAAGCCCACAGATTAATAATAAAACTGTTCTGAACAGACGCAGCAGTAATAACATCACAGCAGTACCATCACATCACAGGAAACATCACATCCTACACACCATAATTAGTTCATCATGGTATCCAAAATCTCAGCAATCTTTTCAATAAGTTCAAGTATCTTCACAGAATGAAGCCTTTGTGAGAGAAGAACGTGCTTTCAGAGTCAGACTTCAGTGATGACTGAAGACAAAAGCTGAAGGTGCACTGGTTAAAGACCCTTGTCATGGCCTCATTATAATAATAAGTCTGTCAATGGATGCAAATTAAAGGCATAATTGTCATCACTGAAAACTGTTCTGCTTCTGCAAGCCGGAATTCTTTTTCCCCTGCATGTTCCCTCCTCATATTAAAAAAACCTCTCTGTAATTATACATGCTCCTATTCAAGAGCAAACTCTTTATTTCCCCACTTTCAACAATTAAATAACTACTTGTTTTAATAATGTAATGGATTGAAAGTCACAACTTTCTAAAAAAATTAAAATAAAACTGTGTCCTAAGAATTACTTCCTCTTCTAAAATGCTGGTTTTCTCTAGATAAATAGCATTCTGTCAGATGTCCGTTATTCTGAAGGGAAAAAAGAAACCAAAGAAAACACACTATGCACACGGTTGGACTAGAATAACCCAAAATTGTACCTCTGGAATAGCTTTCATTGTTTCCTTACACCTTCAACTTCTCCTTTCTGCATTGCTAATTTTCTTGTGACCCACACACAACCCCTGTGTATCACCAAAGAGCACCATCACATTCAGAAAAGAAGCTCTCACACTGTCAATGCTTTGTTTGGCCAAAAAAGAAAAAATGTCTTCCTTTTCCCTGTTATATTTCTGTGATTTCCTCATTGTAGGGCAGAATAACTGGCTGTGTGGATGACACCAAGCATTTAGATGTTGCCCAACACACTGAAATAAACGCTCTGTAAAACCACCAGGTACAACTTCTTAGAAATCCAGAGACAAAAACCTTCAGTTGTCCATTCCAATTAATCCAACCTTGAGCTGGTATTCCTAAACAAAACCAGGCAAGAGATACACCACTGAAAATAAATCTTCTAGAACTTCTTTAAGTGGCTTGGACAAGACTGAGAGGACTACAGAGTAAGTAAAAAAGAGGCAAAAGTAGATGAATGAGATGTGCATAAACACACTTGCCAGTCCTCAGTTCTGCAGCAATTTTTCAAAATGCTGTTGACACCATAATAGTCCCCAGGGAGAACATGTTAACTACAGGGACAGCAGCAGCAGCTTCATTTATCAATAGGGGGACAGGAAATTTTCCTGTAAATATCATGCCAACCTGCTAACACAGCTAATCAGGAATTGGTAAAATCAGATCATGCCATAAGAAGTCAAGGTCAATGCAGGATTTGAGTATAATAACTGGGGATTTCAGAGTTGTTCAAGTATGTTCTACATGACTGTGTTGCACAGCCAAACCTGGGGATGGGCAGACCTAAAAACCACCCTAATAAGTGCATGGAATAGGTAAATATTATTCTTTGAGTAACCTGAACTCCCCTGTCCAATCCTGGAGAAATAAAGGAAGTTTAAAAGGTTTGGTCCACAAAGACTGCACCAATTGAAACAGTAAAAGATGTTCAAATACTCTGTGTTCACACCTAGAACCTGAACTTCAGGTAACCCACTTCCTTTTCAAAGTACTGTCCTCAGGTAATTCAGGAATGAGTTAAAAAAGAAGATCACAGGGGGATGGAATCACCTGATAGGGCAGCTAGACACGAGAACAGGACCCCTGCAATCCCTCTTCATTCATTCTGCTCACTTTCACTTATATTATTCATAATTTTTAAAAGGCAGACTAGAGATGTTCTTATTTTGACAGAAAACATGAAATCCAGGCCTTTGCAAATACAGCCAAACATTTGCTTGCCCTGGTTTTGGTTTTATTGGGTTGTATTTGCAGATCAGACTTTTGAAGCCACATCAGGCAGACCAAGCAGAGCCTTTGATAACCCAATATCTGCGACAGAAACTCCCTGTGCAGGAGACATGGGAATTTATTACATTCACAGGTACCTTACAAGCTGTGATGTTTATTCCCTCTTCAAAAACTTAAATCACACCATTTACTTTGTTAATCATTTTTTCCTCTGTTTTCCATTTACTCTATGGAATAGAATATGGACTTCCCACCACGAAATTTGGGCATTCTTGTGCAGTGGGTTTGGTCTTACAATACAAAAGTGGTAGTGGGATATTTCACCTCAGCTTTTATGTCCTGGGCAGCTTCCTAAACCAAGACAGTCAATTAATTCCACGACTTTGCAGAGTGACCTGTGATAATCCTGGCAAATGCCACCTCCTGGACTTGGGTGCTGCAGAGCAGCACAGCATGTGCTCCACAGTGTGATGGGTTGGTCAAAGCAGCACGGAGAAACTGGGAAATTAGTCCTACACGAGCTCTAAAACTGCTAATAATGCACAGATCACATGAGAATTTGCAGAAAACACTGATACTGTGTTCTGATCAACAAGCAGAACTTCACCCCCATGCCTGCAGGTCTAGAGATCCTGCTGGAGAGCAAATTCCTCTGCATTAACACATTACCTGGGTAAATCCAGAACCCTGGCACCAGCCTAAGTAAAGCAGCAGCATAAGGGCTCTCCCTCACCAGATTTGGGGCTTAGTTCGGGCTCAAGGACCTATATAACTTTTCCTATGAAAAATAAAACGTGATTTCCAACTTACTTTTAAAGGGGGAAAAATACAAGCCTGGAAAGCTGCCTTATCTTGCTTATTGAACTAAGGTGTAACATCTTCACCTGTTTTGTCCAAAAAGCACTTCCTAATAGTCCTTCAGGAAAGGAGAAATGTTCAGAAAGCAGAACTCTGGGTAGAAAACAAATCACGAGCCCACTTCAACACGGTCCATGAACCTAAAGCAGCATAGATGCATCTTAGGCTCCTGCTAAGCCTTTACAGAGGTAAAATGTTGAAATAACAGCCCTTTTAATACAAGAACACATCTCATATGAATGTGAGTGAGAAGAGGCACTGATGGTTTGAGTGGGCAGAATTCAGAGATGTAAACACACCTGAACTGGACAGGCATTTCAGGGGTTTGCCAGGAATACTTTTGCTTTTTGTATCCCACTGTCATGACCTGAAGGGTTACCTGTTCATGGGTGTACAGAGATCACAGCCGTGGGTTTGTAGGATGCCACGATGCACAGGGACACAGAGGCTTTATCCCCTAACTTACTGTCTTTCAGGTTACCACAAACACCACTAATCAGAGCTACTTTTTGCAATTCCCCATCACTACGGTGTGAGCTATGACAGTTCCTTTAATAGCCTTAATGAGAACCTTGGAAATTCAGTGCAATAATTTCATAAAACAAAAAGCTCTGGCTGCTCTTTTACAAAGCCCAGTTGCAGAGCCACAATACATTAATTTTTAAGTTACTGTATTTTTACTATAGCATATAAAAACTACCCTATTTTTACAGAGCAATAAAAGGCCCCTACTCTACAAACCACAAACTACCCAGAGGATACCCAAACACGCCTGGATTCCACCTGAGTTTTAATCAGAGGATGTAGGAAATATGTGTGTGCCAATGGTGCTGTCCTAGTTCTTTCATCAGAATAAATGTACTTTTAACTGAGAAGAAGAGATATGTCAGTTCAGGGCTAAAGGAATTCACACAGACATATTTAGGACTCAGGAGAAGAGATAAAAAGACTCCTAAAATTAACATTAATAGCAGGCACACAGTGTAGTCTTAAAATTTTTTCAAGGTATCAGAGACAGAACACCTGAAGGCTACAAATGTGTCTTTGACAAACACCTCATGTAAGTTGGCATCTGCTGCTGTGGTTGTTCACTGAAATCACACACGAAAAGGAGACAAACAGGGGTAGGTAAAGAAAAATGTGGCTTCTACTCTTAATAATATATATTTAACAATTCCATCCCAGTGATTAAGGCAGACTTTAGGCAGACATAGCAGTGAGATTTCACCCTCCCCAGTAGGATATATCAATATTAGGGGGATGGTGCTGTGCTTGTTTTACAAGAGGGGAAGAAAAACAGACTTATCTAAACTCTGATGTTTGATATACGTTGTTATGTGGTGAGTTTTTCTCTGCCCATAACTATTTTGGAAGTATAAGGAGTCAATAAAATTAAAAATGTATTGCAAAAGATGCAGGTGGCAAATGGGCCATCTGACCTTTTGCCTGTAAACACAGGGCTCTAACCAGTGTATTGTCAGATAAAGTTTGATTTGAAACAGCAGAACCTCCAGAAAGTAGAAAATATTCATAAAAAATTGAAAGTATTTGCTTTTTTTGTGTAATAACTTTTCAGGACTTTTGTCAAAGCACCGACTCTTCTCCCCAGTAAGGGTAAACAACTATTATCATTATTTTGTTGGTAAATAAAAATACTATTTCTTAAAAACAGCTCTTACATTTTATGTATTAAAAGATTTGAAAACAGTATCATGCTCTTAAAAATAGGAAAAAAATTGTTTTGCAAGCTTAAAAAGATAATTTAACTTCAGTTAACTTTAATTAACTTTTCCACCTGCCCTTTCCCAGTGAGCCGAGGGGGGAGATTAGCCACAGTATATGATGTTAAAGGAGCTCAATTCAATATTTAATATTTATTCCAATAGTCTTTAGGAATTAATTCATTTAGTGAGCAAACAGGCATTATGAATGCCAGAATGGATTTGCAGCCTCTCAGATATTTACGTCACTGGGGAGAACAGAGAAGGTGTTTACCTGTGAGGCAACAGGTTGTCATCTTTTCCCTCACGTGTTTTTCTTCTCCATTGATGCTTTTCACCTCAAAACTTCCCTGACACTGATCCAGAGCCAAACCCCTGCTCCCAGTGCAGTTGAATTCCATGTAAGCTTATCTGACTGGGAGATGTTACTTCTCCAAGTGGGTAACTCTGGTTTTCACTCTCATTTCCCTGCTGTACACCACTTGCATTGATAACCCTTTGTTAATCATTCTTTCACTAGTTCTTGCTTTTAAATATTCCTTTTGGGTTTAGATCTCTTGCTTAAATTGCAGGCAAGGAATTTCCCAGCAATATTAGAGTTGTGACTCCATTTATAAAAAAAATTTCAAAACAAGTATTTTAAACTTTTTTAGAGATTGTAAGAGAACTTCACTGTTCTTTCCTGCTATTTGGGTGTTTATGGATCATATTCCAGCTTCTCTTCAGTCCCACTTCCTTGCCTTCATTTTGCCTCGTATTTTGTTACTACAGTCGTGAAGTATTTTATTAATGGAGATGGAATAACAAACACCCACAATCTGGCACATCCACTCAAGGCCTCACAGTTTTACTTTTCCCTTTACTGGTACTTTCACACATTTGTTTTCCATATTTCAGATGCTTGAGGCCTTGATAGCATCATTATAGAAATGTTTAATCAAACCCACAGTTTACTCTGACAATATTTGGCATTAGTAACAGCTATAACTCACTATAAACATTCAACTGGCAGCTTACTCATGTGAGATTTTTCAGTGGCTTTCACATAATCAAAAATCATGTGGCATTAAAGAGATACTTAGATACAGACTTTAATTCTGAATTATTCTACCAAAACAGTAGCAACTTAGAAACCTTTTGTTTTCCTCTTGTAGTCAGAAACCCCATTCTACTGAATTTTCAAAAGGCAGAATTAAAGATATGCCCCTAAAACGTGCAGGTTCAAAACCTGTGTAGAGAAAATGTTGGGAAGAATATTTATTACAGGTTATTAGAGGCAAAAAATGGAGATTTCCAACAAGCCATTATAGCTAGGTCATAAGCTGGGGAAATTCAGGAACACACAAAAAAGTTTATTGCACATCTGCTTGTTCTTAGAGGTTTATAATACCTGTTACTGGCCATATTGGAATAAAACATCATGCAGGATAGTCTCACCAGGTACAACCATTGTCATGCTCTTAACAGCACTTTCCATCTTACTTAGGCAGGAAATTACTGGCAGTTTTCTTAGGATGTAAATTGGAAAACACTGATGAGCAACATGCAGAACTCACAATTGCTTCGATTACTCTCATAACCCCTTCCTTTTTAAAAAACATCAATACTACAGATAGCTTTGGGGACCTTATTTCATTCTGTATTCTTTTAATACTATTCTGCACTAAATGGATGTTTAGCCATCTCCTCAGAAGCGAATTTATCCCTCCACACATGCACTTCCTCCACAGCTCCCGTGGAATTACACGAGCAGACAAGGCAAGAGATCAATATCACACTCTATTTTCAGCCATTTGGTCTTCACCCTGAAGACATTCAGGCTGCCAGAATCTCCAAATGTGATAATTGCTAATTGTTTTCATTTCTGCCCGTAATTTGTGCTTAGGATGAAAACATGCAAATTTGTTTTAGCTGTGTCTGTTCTAACAGGTACCCACAAATCCCGATTCTGGAATCCACAAATCCCAATTCTGGGGCTGACAGATTCCTACTAAAATGCTCCCCTATTGGCAAGTGCCTTGACCTTTCCCAAACAAGCTGTTCCTGTGCTTCTGTTAAGAATATCCAAGTTTTCTGTGATGTGAGGACACAGAAGCAACGACTCCTTCAGTGATCTCACTGTTTGTAGACAGCCCCTTTTTGAGAAGTGCAGTATAAGAACACTCTGTTCTCTCTTAACTAAATAAGAAGAGGGTGATTACAGCCATTTTCAGGAGGTACCTGACACAGGCTGGACTTTGCTGACTTGAACCCTTAGATGTCAAAATTACATCCTGTAAAACTTGGTATCATTTGACATTTATACGGACAAGGACATTTTCCCAGCACGCTTGTGCTGACAGAGCCAAGAGGACAGTGAGGGTCACTGAGCACTCCCAGCTAACCCACAAGAAGGGTTATTCCTGGAACAAAATCCAGCTGCCTCAGCCATGATTTTCTCAGGAGGCAGTAAGACAGCATCCTCCAAACCAGCTTTGACTCTCCCCAGGAAAACCACGTGTCTATTGCCAGCAAAGCACTCGGGCCATTCCACATGTTACCTAAAGAGCAGGTGCCTCGTTGCAACCTCTGTCAAACTGGGGCTTTCCCACTAAAAGTAAATGACTTTCCTGGCAATGAACTCCAGACATTTTATGTATCTGATATTTCTAAGCAGCAATTTAAAAAACAAACAAATAAACAAACAACAACAACATCAAAATTTGTTTCTTTCAATAAGGAATAGAAAAATATGCAAATGCTCACAGGTTTCAATTAAGCTAGTTTTTTGAAAAACAAAACAAAACAAAAAGTTTAAACGCTCTGTATTCGAAAAAGCTTCTTTTCTACCATTAGTGCTGCAGTCTCTGCCAGGTAAAAGCACTACACCAAATTCACCAAGAAACACATTTTAGGCTTACCAGAGAGATCAGGTGAGCTGGGAAGCAGCAGTGGCAGCGTTTGCCTTGGCAAAGCAAATCCAGAGGCAAGCCTAGGAACCAAAGGAACTGAGTCCCAGGACCCCACATTTAGTGCAGCAGAAACTGAATCCAGTGCAAAACATTTTTCCAGGAAGAGAAGTTCTGAGTAACACGGCAGTGGTTGAATTTCTGCTCTAAAGGCCAGTGTGGGAATCTTCAAAAAGAGGAGCAAACGTTTCTGTACAGACAGTGAGCTACAATTTCCTCCCAATTGTCACTAGATGGCATCTTGTCATCACGCTTTACATCTCGGAGTTCGTCACCACTGTCATCCCCCGTGACAAAATCCACAAAACCAAGAGTCCCGATGAGATTTCAGTTCACTGTAACCCATAAAAGCCTGACTTTGACCATGATGCCATACATAGTGTCCTACTGGAAGTCAGCTCAAAACTGGCAAAATATTAATGTCCATAAGTTGGCTCTTAAATACACCTCACAATGCATATATAAAGTGACAGAACTATTCAGGGGAGCTTTAAGGGGTCATTTGAGGGTAGGCTGTAGGGAGCTTGCCTAATTTATATTCCTCATCCAATAGCTTCTATTTCTGGCTTTTAGGAGTATGTTTTCTCTTTTGAAGTTTTCTTTGCTGTTTGGTTTGGGGTTTTTAAATCCTGGGTATTGATGCTTTACAAACATTGTTAACGTGGGCAAAACGCAGAAGAAAACCAAAGAAAACATTAACAACTATAAATACTTAACTTAATGATGGATTGATTCATTTGCCTCTAAGAGAAGGATAAAAGCATTGAAATGAATGGTATAGGACTCCCACAACACAGCTAAACAGGACTGCTTTGATGGGCAGCTGTACAATGGTTAAGAGTCTTGCCTGTGCAAATATTTATGCAAACCAATAATTTCCTTCATTTGTTTTCCAGTAGCACATTTTAGCAACTCCTCTCTGAAAACTGAGCAAAAGATTCAAAGGACAAAAAAGGTGAAATTATCAAATTCCCGTAGTTTCACTTGAATTATGTAAGTAGAGATTTACAAAATGGCTGCATGAAATTTATGTTTATACCTTATTTATTATAGTCTCTTGTATCCCCCTATGGGAGCACTCTCCACTCCACAACCAATTTAGTACTGCTGGCAATAAAAACCATCAACTTTTGTGGAGCTTTTACACAACTTTGATGCAGACACAGCCTTTTCTTGCTTTTTCTTAATATCTATCCATTTATTCTTCGATTGTGAGGATGCTCACAAGCTCCTCCCTGAAAATCTGTTAAATTCCAATATTTAGAACTCCCCAAATTTGATACTAACAGCGGCAAAGGCTTTGGTTTTTCTCCTTTGCTTGTTCTGTAAATCCTTTTAAGAGAACCCCATTCATGTAACCCGTGGGGTTGCTTCCTAAATCTTTCAAGTGAAAGAGGTGTGGGATGAAACCTGATTGAGAACCTTCACCTCTCAGTGTGGCTGATCCTTTGGGAATAACAACACAAAGAAAAAAAAACTACATTCACTTTAATCATACACATTCTGTTCTTTGAACACACCTTTCCTCTCTGTATTGAGCTGCTGTCCAAGCCCAGCTTTTCTTCCCACCCCAAAATTGGATTCACCTGCTTGTTAGCACTGAGTTTTCTGCTATTGGAAATTGTTTACTCTAATTTTATCTCCTCTGACTTTCACCTCCTCTGCTAAAGCACAGAAGCAGAAGAAGCTGGGATAATGAAAGGAAGGCAGGCTGCTAGAACAGGGCATTGCTGGGCATCATTTCTACTGCCAGACAAGATGACATCAAACTTGATTTTAATCAATGAAAAACTCAGAATGTCAACCTCTGTCAACTTATCCCAGAGATCTGCTATTCTACAAGTAATAAATCAGCCCAAACACTGTACACACCACACCCATCACCACCCCAGGCAAAATTAACCCTGATAACCAACACTCAGCAAGTTATGCAGCTGATTTAGTAACAACAGACAAGTGATGACCTGATGCAAGAGGAAAAGGGTGTTGATATATTACAGGAATTTGAATGTAAGAATAAGTGGTTTGTCTTAATTTCATTTATATTTGAGTAACACTTTTAATTGAAGGGTTTTCTCTATACAGCCTGTAAGAGTTGCATCATTTAGTAATGTTTAGACGTCTGTCTCATCATCTAAATGATGTTGGAGGATTTTCAGAGAGACCATTTGCAGTTAATATGGACTGCAACCTCCAGTCATTGAGCCAACTCATCTGATGGGATAGAAACACGCAGCCATGTGCATTAAACACTGAGCAAGAGCACTGCAAACAAATGGAGATGCAAGGAACAAAAGGTTCTGTAAGTGCTTCTGACTTCTCCCATCCGCTCTGGATCAACACAGCAAATCATTTTATTTGGCTGGACACTCAACTGAGTAATGTGATGTAAGACTTGTCAAAATCTTCCCACATTAGGCATCTCAGGTAGAGTTTTGCCCTCATGCTGAATCCCATCCACCATAACCAACTGTCTGATCCTTGTGCTAGAACCGTAAAAAACCTCCCACATTTTGCAGCAGTTCTATAGATTCATGTGAGAAATAAAAACAAACTTAGCAAGATTTCCTCCAGATTTATTTTTGGTTTACTCTCACAAGTCAGACCAGCTCCTAAGTAGCATTTCAGATGCCTGCACAATGACTCTCCCTTCTCCCCTGAACAGGAGACTCTCCCCTCCCACCCAGCACCTTATCCAAATGCTCTGTGATAATGCTCAGGGAAGAGTTACTTTTTCTTTCAATTCTATTGTTGTCTCCCTGGTAGTGACAGGTTCATTTAATGTGGGTTTTTTTAAGAATACTGGTGCTCAGATATATTCCATTCAATAGAAATCTGAAATTTAAAGAAATCCACTTTTTTTTTGCAAGCCATTACCCTCAGCTAATAGATATCCCTCCCAAAGCAGCAGCAGAGATGAGGTAATTTCAGGTGCCAGCACATTTCTATTCAGATCACAGGCAGCAATTCTTGCAGTGATTTTATTTTGCAGCAAAAATCATTATTGTCCCCACTGAATTACCCTGAAGAGCCCTATTTTACTCCCACTACCTTTTCTCAACACCTCTTGATTAAAAACAGTGCATGATATTTGTTATCAAATATCAATATATAGACAAGAGTTTCAGAAATGGAGACTGGGAGAAAATCAAAGGCATTTTAGAAAACATAAACCTTTAATAAGCAGGAATGAGATTTTCAGGAAGCCCAAGAGAAGAGTATGAAACTGCAGAGAGAAGAGAACAGCATTTAGAGGAAGCCATGAGGAAAAGGGACAGAAATGGCAGGATCCAGCCCAAATCCAGCCCTCCAGATTCTGCCAGACAGTAATTTCACAGCTTCCTAAAGCTTCCAAGAGTAATTTCTTCGGTTGGATTTCCTTAGCTCTGCAGGTATAACCAACTGGCTGATGAGCTTTGAGAACAAAAGGTTTTAAAAGGTTCAATCACTCAGCTTAATGAAAACATCTTGAATTATTTAACAAACAATCTATTAGGCAGCTTTAGCTCTCGAGAAACATGAAGTTTGATAGATCTGATTCACTGCTGTAGTTTTTAGATCATGGTAACTCCAGCCCTTTCAACACAGCCTCAATGATGTAACACAGAAGTGAATCCAGCCTGAGATGCAGCTGCATTAGACTTTCATATAGGATCTGTCACTGAGAACAGGAAAAGCAGCCAACAATTATTTAAAAAAATAAAAAACAATCTGAAAATAAGCCTTTCAGGCTCTGGAACTGGGGCATTATTCAATAATTCATTCTCAGATCCATTTGAATTCTCATCTGTCAACTCTCCTTTTATTACCAGATTGTTCTATAAGCAATGATCTGGCAACACATTTGAAAAATCTATGTATTCCTTCTCATCCATCACAGCAAACAATTTTCCAAGCAACAACAGAGACAGTGTAATTTCAAGAGAAATAAGCTCAACTCTTAACTCATTATTTTTATGCCATGGTTGTGTGGCAGAAGAAATATCATTGAAAACAGGAAACCCTTTTCTCTTCCCATCACAACCCCTTTCAGTACATCAAAGTGCACTGCCAGACGTGCCTTTGTAACTCTTCCCATTGCTCAGAAATATACAATAATTAAAAGTCTAAGTTACTGAGGCTCAAGGAAGACAATTGAAATCCTGCTTGTTAAGTCACTGCTTTGAAGTCTGAAGACACTTTCTTACAGATAGCAGCAACTAAAGGATTGAAAAATAAAAAATAATCTAAAAAGTACATCTTCCAGGGTAAGTTTGACCACCAAATTCTGCAAAGCCCCCACATCAACCCCTCTTTGTCCAAGGGGAGAGGGAGCTTTTCAATACAAAATGACAGGTGCTCATCAAATCTCATCCTGCACTTGCAGCAGACCATTTTCTATTTTAGAAAACACATCCAGCCAGAAGAACACTACATCATTCATCAAAACATTCGTTTTTAACCGACATAAACCTAATTTCAATGCAAATGTATGAAGCACAAAAAACCCCCAAGGTTTTAAAAATAAGCCTCCACCTCTCAGAACATTATTCTCCAGGTTCACTTCTGACAAACAAACAGGAAGGCTGTGACTTTGTGAAGCAAGATGTTCCAGCAGGAGATATCAGAGTCAGTGCAGAAAGAAGTACTGGAAGATACTCTTCCAAAACTCAGTATATGGGTTAAAAAGAGATTCTGTCAATCAGCAGATAAATTAAAAATGTTCTGCATGTTTTTTCACCTTTCAAGATACTTTTGTGTTTCTGTCACTGTGACTAAGCAGTTTCAGAAGTCAGTGATTTCTAAGTGAAAGGCAGTGTTCATTGGGAGAGAGTCCAACCACCTCCTCCTTTCAAGGAGCTGTTAATGTTTGATGTTCACGTTTAAAACTGCATTAATCATGCCTGTAAACAGGAAAAAGGGGATTGCCAAACACTTGGAATACTGTGTATTTCCTTATTCTGACAGAAATCCACATTCCTGTGACCTCAAGTCTGAAGAGATACAGTTTAGATAATCACAAGAGGGGGGAAAAACCCCAAATGTGCATAGAATGACATAATATCAATTCTGGCACTATCCAACGAGAGGCACTTGGAAAGGCCCTACAGCAAAATATTACTGTTTCAGAGAGAGAAAAAGAAGACTAAAGGGACTTGAGTGCAATGAATTATTAACTCTTAGTGACATCAGGTAGAGTTGAGTATCACCAGCACCTCTGTAAATCAGCTCTACAGCACCTCAGAATGTTTTATGTACCATTGTTTTATGGTACACATTTCCTGCCAAGGGACAATATTCCATGGAAAATCAAGTGTGCAGCAGGGAGACAGCTTATTGCCATCCTTTGAGCCAGGGGAAGGTGGTTCCCTCTCGGTCCAGTCCTGCTCAGTTTTCAAGCTAACAGTGCTCTTGTGACCACTTTGCTCTTGCAATGCAAGAACTGACCCAAATTCTGTCCTCTGCTTTTGTAAATACCCTCCTCTGAGGAAATCACTGTAATATGGAATTGCAGTGGTACCCCATCCTCCCATTCCCTCAGATTTTATCCCTCCCTTGCACAGTCTGTGTATTGAGAAGATACAGTTCTTAGCATCCAAGGTAGAGACACTGGGCTATTAATGAGCTTAACTGCCACAAATCTAATCAGTTTTCTTCTCTTTGGTAAGACAGATATGCCTTACCCTAAATATTCATGTATTAAAGAGCATCTAAGCCAATTCAAGTGCAGTCACTTCAAAGCAAAGTGTCACAGGTAACAGTTCCAATGACTGATGACCAAAACAATTTAAAAGAAGATCTAAACTCAGTTACTGAAATCTAATCTATTCAGCAAAATGCTTTACTTACTGGACCTTGAGGACTGTTCTTGGCACTGGAAACCAGAGTCATAACATCAGATTTATAGTCCTGAAAAGAGAAGAGAGGGGGGAAAAAAAAAATCAGATTAAACATAATAGTTGGCACTTCACATATCAGGAGTGAAGACCAACACTGAGCACCACTACAGCTACACTCAGAGGAGCCATTAGTAAAACATCTGATTATGGAGATTTTCATTGCCATTCATCTTATGCCTTAGATCCTCTTGACTAAATTACACACTTTTCTGGGTTGACTGTAATGATCCCGAGAAAGCCAGTAATGTTATCCCTATTTTAGAAGGCAGTGGGGTGGAAGGACAGGATGATGATACAGCTACTGCCTTTCAGAAACTCAGGTAAGAACTCCAGAACTTCCTGAACTGGGCCTGCACATCCTCAACATGAAATTTGGATGAAGTTTCTCAGCCACTCCAAATTCCTTTATCATCTTCCAAAAAATTTCTATTTCATTAGAAGGACATGAAGCAATATAAAATCCCTAGTTTTCTGTCCCTCAGGAAGCTTCTCCTACACCCAGGCTGGCATTCCACAAGTGAGGACACAAAGGAGTTTGGGGCTGGGCTTGGCTTTGCAGTTACAGCTGAAGAGACCAGAATGCAGGAAAAATACAGGAATATTACTGTAGTACAGGCAGTGTGAGAATAAGCTGCTGCACTGCTGTTATTGCAACACAGAAACAAAGGCTTGGAATGGTTTTAAACAGGCTTTAGAAGTGCCACAATATCTCAATACAGGCACAATAAATACTAGTGGAAGATACAGTCAGTAATTAAAACAGTTGTTTTTAAAAGGATATGCTAGAAAGTAGTTGGCATGTTAAATTTTTGTCTCTTCCCTAATGAATGCAGCCACTACATTCATATTTATGTTGTGCAAAGGTCTCCCAGGGCTGACCTCCTCTTGTCTTGCCTTTCCTGTCAATAAGATCAGATCTACATGACAAAGCCAAGCTATCAAACTCCTCTTAATGTTTGGGAACGAAAGTCTGCTCAGCTAAGGCTGAGGCATGTCTGACCATGACAGCAGAGAATAACTGCTGGGAACTCCTTTTAAATGTTAGCATCAAGTGTGCCTCCAGATCCTAAGCTTCTAGATCCTTTATTTATAGAAGATGTGCTATGATCCAGTAGACAGATCATATTTCAGGGGGTTGATAGTAATTCTCCAATACTTCACTCTGAGCATCCACTAGTCCCTGAAGTGTATAAATAGGACTATTACTTGCTCTTCCTTCAGCTTAGCCACTGTAAACTTTAACTGCTTCCAAGAAACAGACTTCACAAGATCCATACAGATGCCAAACCATCATCAAAATCACCTCACAGACAAATCCCTGCAGTCAGATTCCCTGTTTCCCACAAAGGAAAGCAGTCACTGCTGCCCACTGTGAGAAGCTTCAGACTGAGAGTGACATGGAATAAAACCACCCAGCTAACCTTCTCTTTCCTGGCCCCTGTATAATTTCACAGTTGCCTCCGTGCTCACAGGGGGCACTGTGGGAATCCAAACCCCGCAGCCTGACCCTTCTGCAGGGGTGTTCCTCTTGGGAAGCTCCCCAGGAGAGGCACAAACACAGACACAGCACATTTTATTTGACACAACTCTTTTCCAGAAGGCAACACCCCGAGTTCTAAATAAAGATGTCATTTTAAGAAGGTATTTTGCAAATATACTCTTCCCCCCTCCCCTCACCCCAGCTTATTCCTAAGCACTGCACTGAACTAGTAACAAATAGTTAAACAGCTTTGGACCAGTGTTGGATGTGGGGCACTCCTTAGGAAGCTTGTGACGCTCCATATTAATAACTCACTTGCCAGGTGGGATATTGAGCCAGACAATAAAAGCAAAATCAGAAAAACTCCTCAGGTCAAGGTTATTTTTGGGGGGACAGGGAAGTCCAGCAACAGTCCTGGCTAACCTAAGCCTGTTAGCAGGAGCCTGAATGCCCTCCCCAGTAGTGCCAGACGCTTGGACTGGTACCCACCAAGCAGCCCTCTCCTCCTCCTGTACCACAGGCTGAAATAATCCCTCACCCTCTACAGCTGCAGTGACAGCCTTCAGACAGACAGCCTTTCTGATAAAGAAGGGACATCAATTCAAATAAAAATGTTTTTCACATAGAAGACACTTTCCTACACATCCTTCCTGTATTTACAGCAAACAAAAATTGGCTTGTGGAGTTACATCCACACTCATTTTCAGGTAATATGTCATAATATCTCATACATGTTCAGGTTATGCAAAGTATTCTGCCACTGACAAATCATTTAACTCTGCACTTGTCTTGGAGTCCAGAAGAAAATGGGAATGACATGGATTCAGCACTGCAGCATTTGCAGCAGCACAATAAAGGGAAACTCTCCCTCCTGGAGAGCTATACTTCATGTTCCCATCAGTGCCTCCTCCAGGTAATTTCTTTTAGATCTCTTGTTTCCATTAACATCTGTATTTTGAGATAATTTCTGCTTGGTGCTTGAAGGTGGAATTGCAACAACCATTTACAGGCTATTTTATTATCTGTCCTGTTACCAAGGGCAGCTGTGCTGCGTCCATGCCAGCTTTTCCAGAAGTTTCTTATGATTTCCTTTTCTAGCCACCTGCCCTTAGAGAAATCATGAAATAGCATTAAAACACTCCCTAAATTTCATATGGGGCCCAATCTTCTCCCCACCCCTCGAATTGCAAGTTTGGAGTAAATGTCAGCTAACAGACATTACTATCCATTCTTCTGCCTTTAATGGGAAAAATAAATTTTGGCAGTGTGTCCCCAGTGTTAAAAGTCTGAGCAACTCCCTGGGGATAAAAAGAATCAATGCAAGAAAGATCCATATTTTCTTTCTTGGAACACCACTACTTCCAGCAATTTATTTGACTGACTATGCCTTCTATTACCATGTAAATTGTTTCAGGCTGCAGGAAAAAAAAAAGTATTAATCTCCCCTCAGTAAGTCATAAAATAAAGAAATCAATTTCAAGGTCAATTGAGTCTAAATAACACCTGCTGCCCTTTTTGTAACATGCAGACTCCTCTGAAACACTAAGTTGCTGTCTATGAAGGCATCAGGACGTGATGTCTCCCATAAATCAGGGTGGTGTATGGGACAGTCCAGCCTATTTGGAGGGGACCAACTGGGGCTGGAAAAACACCTCCAAAACAGGTCCCTCATCATCACACATTTCCGGCATGAGCACGGGCTCTACGACAGAAAACAAAGATGAGGGACCCTTGTCTGACTGCACAAGGAGCTTGTCTCTCCTAAGGTCCTGGGGACATCAAGGGATTCTCAGCTCTGTGCTGGAAGGATTCAGATCCACAAAGGGTGAGAAACCTCAAGCAAGAATTTCATAGATGGTGAAAAAGGCAAAAAATTGTAGTAACAAGAAGAAATCTTCTCCTCCTCTACTGGAAACAGAGTGGAATAACAAAGAATGGAAAGGAAATAGGGTGATGGTGTTTTTTCCCCCCCTTCAAACCAAGAATTCAGAAGAGGGAGAAAACCTGAAAAATTCTCCCCTGCTTTCAGGGAAGGAAAATTTTTAAGTGGAAATGCACTTCTCTTTTGGTCAAAAACCGTCCTACTTCTCTTTTATGTGTACTTAATGGGTTTTTCTTGTAGCACAACACTGCATTTGATGATTCCATAGCCCTTTTCCTGGAAAGTTTCCCTTGAACTCTGCAGCCTGTCTGGGCTGTAATAGAAACGCTGCAAAGCCACAGACCTGGCTGGACTGGTCTATGTGTTCCTCCCCTCTGTGGCAGTTCTTTCCCATAACGTCAATAGCCACTGGTTTTCCTTTCCCAAGTCCAATTCACAGCAGTGCTGGTGCCTCTCTAGATAAAAAGGACCTGACAGAGTAATTTTGAGCTGCCAGGTAGAGTTATCTGGGACAAAACTGGAGCTCAGGGAGGATCCCTTCATAACAGCCAAGATATTCCAGGTCTCTGTAGCACCCATTAGTTGGAAGTTGAGGAACATCCCAAGCTTGCCAAGTAAAAATAGATGAAAGAGATTTTTGGTTACAGGCTTTTTCTTTCTTCCTCTGGGTCCTTTAACCAGAAGACAATCTAGACAATCAATGCTCGAGCAGCAGAAGTTCCTGAACGAATATCCAGATCTTCTGGAATGGGGATTCCATATTCTTGTAAGACTTCTATAATGAAAATAAAACAAATGTCTTGAAGGCTTTTGAAATGGAATGTGGATCAATTTTTTATGTGTAGTCTTATTATGTATTCAGTGGTATATTTATCTGGGAAAACAAATTTCACCTAAATAATCAAAATAAAACTTAACTCTAATATTTGCATATTTTTATAGAGTATGATTCCCCTATGATACTACACTGGTGAAAAGGAATGTTTCCCTTTTCCAACTGAGAGCACTCTGAATCAATCAAAGGTTACTTAGAAATAAATTTCAAAATGCAAATGCACAGAACAATCTGTCATTTATTGGAGAAAAGGAAAGTTCTCACTGTTGAAATCCGTGGTCCTGAACCGTATTTAATGTAAACTTCTCTGTGAAATCTGCCTGTCACAAGCCAAGGATGAGGGTTTTGTGTCAGAGCTGCCGATATAGTGATTCAGCGAGTCAAGAAACAGAGAGAGATTTGTTAGAATTGATGAGCATATTAATGTCATATCATGGGAAATTATATAAACACCCATTTTGCAGCTGAACATGTCTAATAGCATGAGATTCCACAGCAGGAAAACAAACAGAAGCCTGGCATGGTTATCCAAGAGCCCAGAAGTTTAGATACGTAAGCAAAGAGTGACTTAAAAAGATGGTTTCTTTGTTGAGTTTAAAGCAGCAGATATAAACACTAACAGATACACAGCAGGAAAGAGGAATATAAGACTCGTAAAGGACTTTTCTGAGCAGGAAATTATCTTTTCAATTGCCAAGCAGAAGGTTCAAAATCTTGAATGCTGAAGCCCTGGAAAGAACATGAAGGGATGGTTCCCGAAGATGAAGAGTGTAAGCAGTGCAAGAAGAAACCTAGAATATTCCCTTGTCTGCTCTACTGAAATGTTAAGTATTTCCTAATCCTCAAATAGCCCATGAAGTGGGTAAATTATTGTAGGATCTGCTGTGAAATCAAGTTGAAGGAAAAGACAAAACAAGTCGAGAGTTAAATAAATACTTTCAAAAGGTAATCACAAAGAAAAGGGGGAAGATGAGCCTGTCTGACATTGCCTATTGTATCCTGAGCAGAATTACTTCGGGTTTACTGAGGCAGAAGCTTTCAGTAACCTACAAGTCTCTCAGGAACGTTTTTCTGGGAGTATTAGAAGCCAATCAGGAACAGAATCTGCAGAGCAATGATAATCATCACCCAGGTCTCACAGTTTGAAGAGTTCACCCTTGCTCTGTAATAGCAGTAAACATCCCACACATCTCAGAAAATGAGTCCTGCCCTGGGTGCAGGTAGTACTGATTGGTACAGCTCCAATACAACATTTCAGCTGAGTTCTGATAAGAAATAAAAAGTTTCTGTTTGTTGGAAGCTCAGAGAAACCCAGCTGGGCTATAATCCTACTCAAACCGGTCTCATATAATGTCTCCTGGTTTTCACCAGCTGAACCAAAGGGAAATCTCACAGAAATCCGTGGAAATCTCACAGAAACCTTCTCCTGTAGCTCTCCATCCCAGAAACATCCCATCAGGAAATGCTCAATTCATGAGCTATCCAACATTTTCAGTAACTGAATTAAAAACAGAAGATCAGACACAGGAATGGATCCTCATTATTTTTCCCCCAGGCATGGAAAGATTTCTTGTGCTACAGCATTTTTAATCAATGATTATATTTTATTACCTGCCTTATCACAGAAGCAGGAAACACTCTCCCTAAAAGATATTTTGAAGTGATTCTATGGCACCAGCTAGACTGGAGCAGTGCACAGATCCCTGCACCAACAAGTGCTAATGGTACAACAGCAATGTGGTGCTACAAAAATACACTGCAGACTCGGCATTCTCCTACCCCAAAATGTTTAAACCAGTTACATGCAAGGAACTATTAGACCTCGTGCTGTGATATTTGACAAGCAACTTTCCCTCATCTCCTGGGAAGTTCCTCCTTTTTAACCCCAAATTGTAATGCATGTACCACCTGTTATTTGTTAATACATTATAATACCTGTTCTCTGAAAGCTTTTTCAATGCACAGATGCAATTCTAATCCACCTTTGCTCTGAGCACTTGCTGTTTTAGCAGAGATTTCTTGGAGCACGGATAGAAAACTACAGTTAAGTATTTCAATTTTCCTTATGCTACTATTATTCATGTTATTTTTCAGGAAGGTTGATGAGGCCTGAAATAACAAGAGATTTCTTCCTTTTATTAGAGAAATACATATAAATGCAAACAAAAGCTAGGAATCAATTCAAAATCCTAGGATAGCTCTCCAATAAATAAAAGTAAAATGAAAATTCAGTTGCAAGCAGTTATTACAAGCTCATATAACTCTCTGCCAAGATAGCACTTACAGCTCCGTGTTTATTTCTGTCACAATAATATGAGGAATACTCTATCAGTTGGAACTGGATTACAATAAATAAGATTCAATTTGAGAATAAATGGCTTGAGTCCTGAGGGCAATTTAAAATTTGTGTATTTAAGAAAAATAAATCTATACTTCTTGCAAGAAATAGTACTTTGGACAGTAAGTTTATGAAGGGATACAAGCTGTGAAATGATGTAGCTATTTCTAACGTGCTACAGCAAATGTTAGCTTAAGAGAAACAGCAGGAAAATATAGGAACCATAGAAAGGGAAGGTAGATGCTCTGGGAAAGTGCTGCAATGTGCAGAGAACTGGATGCCCCAAGAATAGAAATTAAGGAAAAATCTTTGTGTCACTTGCCCACAACCAACTCCCTCCTCCTTTCTGCCATGGGGTTAAGCATATTTGCATGACATGTTATGGAATCTGGAATAACAGCAGTCAAATGAGTTCTGCCTGAATGTTCAGTGTCTCTGGAGTGCTTTAAGATACTGGAACTCAGAGTTAAAAGACATGACTGCATTTGAAACTGAATGAGAACATCCCTCCATAGCCCTCTGTGCTGGACTGTCTCTTCTTACAACTGTTTCTCCTCAAAGATGGCATGGAAGGGAAACCCTGGATGGTCCAGAGCAATCAGATGTATCTGATTTAGAGTATCAGGTTATCAGTGCACAATTTCAATATTTCACTATTGAAATGTACCAGCAAGTTTTCAACTTCCAGGGACGAACAAACTCAGGTCAACGAAAACACGACGGGCCTAAATCAAAACTCCACAAAAATGGAGCATCCTTCCATTGGCTCAGGCTCAAGGGGGCAAATGGCAGTAGGGTAGCTTAGACAGACACAACCTGAGTTCACAAGCACTATAATTCTGCTCATGTGTTATTCCAGATTTTTAACCAGTGAAACAGTTCAGAACCGAATCAATCTCTTACTCAAATGTGCTCCTTTCCAGGCACCAGAGCCTGGCAAGCAGCAGTGCCATGACAAATGTGTAAATATTTTTACTTAGGATGATATTTTCTACTTGTTAAGAGGCTCTAGGATTTATTGCCACTGTGGAGGATGAATCCCTCAAAACCAAAGTCAGAGCAGAGCAGGTACCTGTATCCATGTGGGAAATCGAAGGGTACGCGCCCTTGGAATGGGGGTTGGACTTCCTTGGGGCCAGACAGAGAAACCTTCAAGCAATCTCAGATCCACAATCTTTTCTCCAGCCCAGACCTTGACTTCAGGTGTTCCTTAGTGTGTACTTGGCACAAACCAAGGCAAAAAGGAATGGATACGTTTCTACTTATAGATTTTAGGCTGTCCTTTACAAACTGAATGTGTCCATTTAAAATTAGGGAAGAAAACCCATACATGGGCTTTCTGCAGCTAATATACTTCCTTGGGCTGCACTAAAAGGAGCTCTTTCTATTGATCACTGTTTGACTAGAGAGCGTTTGGTACCCACAACAGCCTCTTAGCAAAGGACAGAGTTGAGAAATGCAAGTGCATCCAAACAACCCTCTAGACCAGAGAAATCACAGCACAGGCCTTTCCATGGGGTCACACAGAAAAGCAGCAGCAGTCCCCAGAAAGAGGGCAAAACATGGAAACAGCTTGGACCAAAGAGACCCCCCTGCCTTGCCTGTGTGGCAGCCCAAGCCAGCTCCCAGCCAAGCCCTGTTAATATTAACAAGGCTTCCAAACACAGACACCTTCATCCCTTTAAGTCATAATGCTGAGTTGTGTCCTGAAGCCCCTGAAATCAAACTTCTCCCTGAGCTAAAACTTCCTGCTTAAAGTTCCCCAAAATGCTTTCATTTATTCATGATGAAACTTTCCTCTCTTGCTGCTCCCTGAACAGAGCTGGGAATCAAAACCTTTTGTGGCTGTTTTAGTTTTCAAGGCATGAAGATGTGCAGCCAGAGCTCTAGACGGCTGTTAGCCAACACAAAATTGTATGTGACAGGTGAGAATTCACTTCTGAAATGGACATCAAATTCAAGGAAAGATCACCTATAATGCTTCCAAACCAGACAGAACTCCTGCAGAAGTAAGCTTTCAGGAGGATTAAACGATTTCAGAAGAGGCTTACACGGTAGAAGAAACATTTAAAATAGTTCCTTCTGTTTTATAAAATTAACTGCACAATTTTCTAAGTCTTTATTGAAAACTGTGGTGAGAATTATCACCAATTTCCTCTTGGTGATGGACTCGGCACCAATATTCAGCTATAATCTGACGCAGTTTCTGTCTCAGAGTTAAGGTTCTGTCACTTCAGCTCCTTCCCCTCCTCTGCCAAAAGTGAGCTGTGTCAACACTCAGTTGTCTCCTCTCTGCCCGTGTCAGCTTTCTATAACCTGATTATTGCCCATACCAGTTTATTACAATTTGATTCATTAATTCTCATCCAAATGTTCATGCACATGTTCTGACAGAGCACATGTCGGGCTGCAGAGTCTGCTCTAACCCTGATGTCAGGATGAGCGCATGCAGAATATGTGCATCACACAAACATGGTGATGCAGTGTCCCCTTTCTGTTTAGGGTTGAAATCCAGCACTGGCCGGGACAGCACTGCAGCTTCCAGTTGCTGCAGAGCCCTCTGCTTCTGAAGATCCAAAACACAGCCTCAGTTCCAGACAATCTGGGTTTTATTCCTTGTGCTGCTTGTCCAAATGTCCCCCCACCCAAGGGGAGCTACATTTAAGCAGCCAGTGCTGACTCCCAGTGTTTTGATGGGCTTCAAACACAGAACTGGCTCCCTGGTTACTTCCTAAAGCTGAGTTTACGTGGGAAGTTACTCTATTTGTGACCTGCCCTGTTAGCTGAGGTTTACTGATCCTTAAATTAGAGTCACTGGATTATAAATCAAACGACTAGTTAAAAAAAATCAGAGCAGTATTAGAGCTCAGTGTTTGGCAGGAGCACTGACTGTGCCTGTGAGGAAAGGATGCTGATTCAAATGTACACAGAGACCAAAATTCCTGTCCCAGAGAAAACTATTTCCTTTGCACGTCGTGAAGTTTCCATTAACAACAGGCAGTTTGTAAATAACATCTCAGTAATAAAGTTTGGCTTTTTCTTGCTGAGTGCCCAGAGAAATGGGGGGTTGGGGCATGTTTAATCTTTTGGCCTTTGCTCTTTCACTCCTCAGGCACTGGAGCACAGGAAGCAATGGAAAAGAGATTATTGTCTTAAAGGATATATATGCAGATTGTGGGACTTGATACTAGAAGTCATAATACCCCTTTCTATTGAGCCAAAGTACTGATAAGTACAAAATTCCTATAGCCAGTGTTCACAGTGCGGGTGCCTGAAGGTGCAAACATGATTTTAATGCTAAGCCTATGTTGCATTTTCTCCCAGCACAGCTCACTGTTTAATCACCTGGGGCTGCACAGAGACCAGCTCTATCTTTCCTGGCTGTGCTCCTCCTGGAGGGAAGGCTGAGCTGGGAAATCAGGCAGCCACCCTCACCACCCTGCCTGCATG
>JAWWES010000035.1:3203577-3216697 GCA_035583135.1 Lophotriccus pileatus | reverse complement strand
ATGAGGAACAGGTAAAACCTGCTGAACTGAGTCCCAGCAGAGCAGGGCTAACACTGAAATACTTGCACACCAGTGCTGGCTGCTCCCTCTTCTCCCACCTTCATGTGGTACAGAATACTAAGAGCCAAACACTGGTCAGAGCTGTTCTACCCCTACTTCTAACTCCCTAGAGCCTTTTCCGGGCCCTTAATCATTGAACTGAGAATCACTATGAAAATTAAGAATATTTTAAGGGTTTTTTTATGTTTTCCAACTAATATTTTCAGGATGAAGAGTTGTGTTTTAACAGTGTATCTCTGAAATTGCTTGGCAATACAACCTATGGATTATACAAAAACTCAAGAGAGCGACGGCAAAGAAAGTGTTAAGACAAAATCTGTAAGCACTGAGCTTTTCCTCCTCTCAAATCAGACTGCCAAACTCTCAGACAAGGCCCAGTCCAACAGTTCCAAAGGGTCAAACACTGGGCTTCCCTGTCACTTCGTTGTTCTCCTGGATCCTTCTCTTTTTTTAAAACAGCAGCTCTGCTTAAGCTTGGAAACAGCAAGAAGCGAATCTTCCTCCCAAAGCATTTTGTGCTTACTTGCCAAGTCATCCTGTGAATCTGCTTAACTAGAATTTACAAGTCAATTGGTGCAGTGGTTACATCTGACACCCATCAATCATCCTGTCCTGCTGAGGACGAGTCCAGCTGCCTGAAAACAATGCGTTGTCAGTCTTTTGGGCACTGCCTTAACCAAACAGAGAGGGGCTCACAGCAGTGCCAAGTTGTCACTCCACATTTATCAACAAAAGGGAATAATTTTTTAGGAAAATAATAATAAGCTCTCCTCGCAATACTAATGCTAAATGACCTGAAAAACTTTCCTAAGGGACTGAAGCCATAGAACAAAGTTTCATTTTATCTTCATAGATCTGACAGCTCAATTTCCCAAGTTCCCAGGGACCTTCGGCAGTGCTGAAGAGAGGCAGTAACAAATGTCAGTGTTTACTCTGAGATCTCTTTGTTAAAGCTCTCTGGACTCAGCAGCCTCTTTAATAACCCTCTTTAGGCACAGGCAGAGCATGTTCTGCATAAAGCAATCAGGAGTGACTCAGCAGAGTGTGCCTATTACATTTAAACAAGATGGAATTGCTGTATTTAACTAACACGTGTTGAAAGTTTTCTAACGTGAATTCAAACTCCTCAGCTCAGCGTGACCAGAAGTTATCATTTGAAATATATTATAAAACTATTCAGATTCAGTCCTTTCCCACAAGGTCTCACTAATGCCTTACTTTGTCTTTAGAAGCAAAGGATTTTTCCTTCTGTGCAGTTTTCATCTTCAAAACCTCCCTGACATCCCCCAGATTCTTTACAAAAAAAACAACAAACACAACTTCATCCAAATTGGAGGATCTGGGTTAGACCCCGACAAACAATCTAGAAATGAGCGGTGAAAACATTTTCAGAACAAGCAAAAAACCCTGCAATTAACATTCCCATCTGTAGTCTGAGACACCTTATCTGCTGAATGGAAAATATAAAAGGGAGGGGTAGGAATTAATCACACTTTATAGATGCATTCCAGTGAAATGAAGACATTTAACTTCTTCTACAACTGAAAAAAAAATATTTTCAGCTTTGTATTTTGGGGAGGTGTTAACTGTGATTTACACACTGTCTTAAAAATGTTTCAATTCCATTAAACAGAAGCATTTATTACGGATATAAAACAAGTAGTGAAACCCTTTTTAATATTCAGTCACTTCTTGATGTGAGATGTGGCAGCATAAGCTACCAGACACACTAAAAACTACACCTATATGATGCAGAAGCAGATTTCCTACAAATTCTGTATTTTTTTCAAATCAAAAGGTGAATTACCAAATTCAAACTACCACAAAATTCACCTCAGTGACATATTCCTAAATTCCTTGTTTGGCAAAAAGAGATCCATAAAAGTCAACAAGATGATTCAGGAAGATGAAGCATCAGCTTCAGCACAACTCAATACATGTCCAAAGCCTCCAGTTCCACAGGAAAATAAGAAACAGATTTCACTTTAGGTTTTAAATTTACAAATAAGTAGTAAACATAAAATAAACCCACATAAAAGGATTTCCTAGGAATTAAACAGTATATCCTACTCCTACCTTGTAACTAAAACTCAAAGTTCCATCAATATATCTTTACATAAGCCCTTGACATCCCCCTCCCTCAGAAGCAAAACCACAGCACATAATGATTTACAAACACTACCCTATCTTAAAACAGGTGTGATATTTGTTATGGTTTTCTTGGAGGGGTTTTGGTTGTTTTGTTGGGGTTTTGGTTGGGGTTTTTTGTCTTTTTTAAACTGATAATTCATTTCCGTTGTCCTGAATACTCTCAGCATTGTCCTTGCACGATTGTAATTAAAGTCCTGAGATCACCTTATTAAACCTACTTAATAAGAAACAAAAACGGCCAGCACTGAACTAGATCCAGATCCTTGAAGATCACAAATAATCCCATTCCCTCTTAAGACACTCCTGACATCAGAGCTGATAAGGAATGCAGCTCTGCCTCCAAGGACCACCATCCCAATGCTCTGCTTTCCCTTTGCCAGCTGCACTCCAAGACCTCATACCATTGGTTTTGGCCCATCTGTGCAGCTTTGGAGTGGCTGTTGGAAGGGTGGGATGTGGAAAAACCACCCTGCTCAGCCATTCCCAACTGTTTGAGCACAGCCAGTACATGGTCCCACAGCTGCTGGGAGAGGCAGCAGTAGCTAAAACTGCAGTAACAACAAGTGATGATTTCATGGAGGGAGTTCAGTTTTAAATAACATATCTGAGTCTGTCTCGAGAGTCACAATGTCCAGCCCAGGGCAGTCTTCTGATTGAAGAGATGCTCAAGGATAATTACAGAGCTGGCCCAACGATTGCACACTCAGACTCCAACAAAAGCAAATGTTTTGACACAAAGCTCATAAAAACTATTTTCTTTCTAATTAATTGGTTGTCCAAGGATTTTGAAAGCTGGTTCTACATTACAGATGCTGAGGTGGTTAACAGCAGTGCAATGGGCAGCAAGGGTTTCCTCCATCTTGTTTAGAATTAGAGCTATATTTGAATTTAAAAAATAAAAGCCTTATTTGAATTGCCAGCTCAAGGTTTCACTAGCCTGCCTTGACTTTCACTGTTTAATGAAAATAAGTAACCAAGAAAATATCTGGGGCTTTATTGCCATTGAAAACAACATGTTTGATAAATTGGTTTCCTTTGATAGTACCTTTGGCCAAGAACTTTTTCTGAACACTAACACAATCAAAAAGGGAGAGAAATGGGATCAAAGGAAAGAAAATACAGAAAAAAAAATAAAAGAGAAAAAAATGAGAGAGAAAATAAGCAATGGAGCCAGAAGAATAAGACAGTAATTAACTTCAAAAAGGAGGATATGCAACTCCAGTCATTCCTCAGGGCCATCCATCTAACCTGGTTTTAAAAGCCTTCAGTTATGAAAATTTCCCTTTCCCCAAGTCATTTGTTCCATTTATTTCAGTTAGAAAGCTTTTATTAATGCCAAATCTCAATCTCTTTTTGCTCCAATTTAAACCCATTACCTTTTGCTCTTTTCCCTGTGGATCTGCATTATCATCATTACCCAAATCTCAGCAGCCACCTTTCATGCATCTAAAACTGCTACTACAGCTTCATGCCTTTTTCTCCTCCTCATACTGAGCAACCCCCTAATTTTTTTCAACCTTAAGTCACAGACAGTGTATAAGAGTCACTATTTTACATAAGTTTGGGCAGGAGAAGCATGACAAGAATTGAAGTTGAGCCAGAATGTGAAAGATCTTGAATTTGTCAACAACTCTTGAAAGTGGCATAGCACCTGAACTATTATAGACAGATATGCACACATATCTTTGCTTTTGTGGTATTTTAACATTGGTGGATCAAATTTGAGTTCATTTCCACAGCTATGCATTTCTAAACACATGCCCACCTGAGCCAAGCCAGCCCTCAGGACCAGAGACTTGTTTCTGAGTGCAGTAGTCACTTCAAAATTCCCAAACATGAGGTTTATTCAGCTTTCAGGAGCTGATGATTTTATTCAAGTCTGGAAAGCGTGACCACAGATGGTGACTTTTGGCTCCAGCACCAGTTACAGTTCCCTTCAGACGCAGAGCCCTCATTTGGCCCATAATAGCAGAGACAACTGAGAAATTTATAATCTGTCCAATCTTTCACATTATAAACTCTGTCCTTGGAGATCCTGGATGTGCCATGTATCCAGGATCTCTGAGCAATGACTGAAGGACAGAGGAAAACACATCTTTTTGCACGTTCCAATATCAAATTCCTCATGGCCACTCCTAACAGCTCTGTCCCACTCTCAACAAACTGCACCTGATACAGATGGAAATACTCAGACAGGTGCAGAAACGGGTTTTATTTGGAGAAACAACTCTTTGAACATAATTAACAACTAAAGGCAGCAAAGAGCACACACATTATTCGTCCTTTTTGGTTTTTTCACTTTGAAGGCAGAAATAGCAACGCAGCAGGTGAAATCCTGGAGTCAGAGGAGCTGATGAGAAGACTATTCCTGTATAATGAGACCCAGAGAAGTCTGTGCTTGCATTAGCTTGTTCTATTCATAGTGTCTGTATTACTCTGCTATTTGGACTCTACATACACCTAATCTATACCTACCAACAGCACCATTCCTAAAGTTTTATGCAGGGAAGAGCAGTAGACACTAGGCTGGCAGTTACACGGTAGAATTCTCCACTCCTTCCAAAAGCTGGTCACCTGTGCAAGACTGAAGGGAGAAGCAAAGCCACTAAGAATTCAAACATGGAAATCTGGGAACTAGAAGGCAATATACTTCAAATTATGGATTAGCTTTCTTAATGAGCTCTCTTTACAGCCCAACAAATCAGACATGTTCTGTACCAGAATCAGTGCCTTCCTACAGCTATTCACTCACAACTCTGAATGCCAAGCAGGTTTTAATTTTATATTCATTAGCAGTACAGTCTGAGAATAACAAAATATGCCTGAAGTTATCCATGCCATAACAAAAAAAAAAATTCTTTCATTGCATAAAGAATCTTTTGGCCTAAGTAACCATTGGGTATTTTTTATTAATCAAGGAAAATATTTCTTTGGTTGGAAATGAAGACCAGAAATTTCTCCTACTCAAATATCTTTTGAGCCACCAAGTCCTGAGGTGCAAGAGGCTGCCCAAGCAAGCCTGAGGAACAGCAAAGTCACCTGAAGACTGGCTGCAGAATATTCCTTGTCCAGCAGTGATGCACAGGGGCCTCAATAAAGAAATCAGGGCTCCACTGTACTTGGCATGGATCCTTGTCTTGGATAATGTAAGCACAAAGGGAAGCAGACAGCAGGGAAAAGAATGGGGTTGGAGAAACAATAAAGAGACTAAATCTGGTAAAACAAGCATCTGCTGAAGCACAGCAGCTGCCCAGCCACACCAGGAGTGCTGCTGGTGTCACAGCAGAGTTCAGTTTTCACATGGTACTCACTGATCACTGAAAAAAAGGCCCTTCTGTATTACAAAAGAAAAAAAATGTAAAGCAGGACACCTTTTCAGGAAATATAGGCATGCAATCTCAGTGAAATGAGATTCATTTGAGATCCATTTAATGATTCATGTGGTGAGAGAAAAAGATCTGTAGCTGAAGTAAAGAAAAAAACTCCTAAGCATGGGAAGATGTTCTTAAAAGGCAGATTTCATATTCCAAGGCTCTTGCCTAAATGGACCTCGCTTCATTACATGGATCAAGGCTCTCAGGTTACAGTGCTCCTATCTAATATGGATTATCTCTCACAGAAGTCCAGGCTGTGTGGTGGAGGAAAAAGGCAACCTTGTGAAAATGCTATTGCAGATGCACTGGAAATGGGAATTAGGAAAAACACCTAATGGGAATTACAGCAGCAGCTGGGCAAGGTGAGCCCACCAGGAGCCTGGGAGGGAATTCAGCAGCTGGATGACAGGGAACTTCAATTAAAGGTTGGACATTGTCAGAGACTGAAGTAGTTAAGGGCTTAAACATTGTAAGATCACCAAGAGACTTTTGTCCACTGTAGCCAACTGAAAAGAAACAGCTGCACAAGCAGCAAAGCCCAACCCTGCCTGAATGTGCCTACTGGGAAAGGACCTTCAGATGGGTCAATGTGTGCTCATGTCCCACTATCCCAGGTGCCAAAGGGCATTCCTGAAGCTACAGACTGGAGTGCCAGATGAGGGAAGAGGCAAATCCTGCAGAGCTGGATAATCCTTCTTCTCATGCCAGTGTCTCTGCTGTGAAGACCCCTCTGGGGAGCATCGAAGACTTCTGGCACATCCCCTGACATGATCCATAGAAAAACTCACTACCCCAAGGGAGGTAAAAGGTGTTTCCACCTCAGTTTGAAGTGCATAATCTTGGGTTTTTTTGGGGAGGCTTTCCATGACTTGGACAGAACTGTAACTGCCACTTCAACCACCAGACTTCATTGCTGGATACAGGGCGTGGTGACTGTATTTATCTTAGGACCCTTACCCTTTCCTTCCCTCTCTCTGTCCCTCATACATACTCTTAAGTGTTATTTTTCTTTAATGTTGCTATATTACTGCAAGTCATAACCAAAATGGCAAAATACCTGTTTACAAAATTGTTCTAAAATAAACCCTACATATATATAATTACAAACCCTAATTCCTTACAAGTTCTGCAATAGTACAGATCTCCCTGCCTTCCTGGATGAAAAATCTCAACCTATTTCCTTCTTTGGCTTTAAGAGAAGCTGCATGAAGTACACCTGCCTCATATTCCACAGCCTGCTTTTGGTACAGCCACCTCAGTGGGACTTTACAAACTTTACTACTAACTACTGTCCTGAGAGAATGTAAAGAAACCCACACCTAAATTTTGTTATTACAAGAGCTATACCTGTCTTTTTCCTTTTTCCTTTTTTTTTTTTTTTTTTTTTTTATTAAAGATAGTTTCATTTTAGCTGGGTGCCCTGTTGATGCATGCAATGCATCATAAATAGATTATTCATTCCTATAGAGTGTTGGCTTCTTAAATGGCATCTGCAGCTTGCCAGACCAACTGTAAATGGAGCTCCTTAGGAACCATTGGGTCTTTTAGAAACGTTTAGGACATTTTAAAAGCTTCTAATAGTTCCATCAGGATCATTAAATCAATCAGGTAAATAGGGCTTCCGAATTATTATATTTTAACCACACGTTAGTGGTTCCTAATGACTACGAAGATGCTGTTACACTCCACTGAATATTCTCTTACTGCATGTTGATATGCACAGTAAAATGCATGCAAATATGTGTGTGTTTACCTATTTTGAATGTTGTCTGCTTGCAGAGTTAAAAGACCATTTAATGTGTTTCCTAAAATAATCAAAATTGTATAATTAGGGCAAGTTCGAGAGTCACCATTTTAAACAGGCATATTAAATGAACTGGTTTCCACTGCCCCAAAATCTTTTGCTCAATATGAGCAGTACTTTGATAAATAGGCAAAAAGCTGTAATTCCTTTTCCTTTGTCATGGCCTATGAACAGCACAAAAAATTCCTTCTGTCCTACACTTAATTAGGACACCAAGTCTATCTGCACAGACATTCGGGCAGTTTGAGTTCAGCTGATCAGTGGCTGCACGTGGACGATCAGACAGAAGCAATTGCTGCCTGTCCTGAGCACAAATAAATGAAGTCAGAAGAAATGACAAATTCCCTCAGATTAAAAGCAAACTACAGCTTTACTCTATTCCCAAAGGGATTGAATAAAACATATTCTAAAGAGAAGGGGAAAAATGAAGCCAAAGCAACACTGCATTTTCCCTGGCATGTGATCCATGTGAGTACTCACACAGGAAGGGAGGGAAGAGCCCTCAGGAAGAAGACACAGACACTGAGAGCTAATTAAATTCCCAGTCTGCCCTCAAATGTTTAAATTCCAGTGCAGTGTGCACACAGCTCTAGGGAGAGGTGTAGGAAAAGTTCAGTAACACCAAAAAATGATGAACTAATGGAAAATCATTTGTATATTAAGCAAATACTGTTTTCAATCATTTCCTCAAGTCAATAACTCTCTAACTGTGCCCAAAGTCAGAATGCACAGAGGTTAAGTCTGGGTTTGGAACAGATGGGGTTGCCAGTTATTTGCCTACAATGACAACTGCTGTACAGACATGCCACAAGTCAAAGTAATGCACATTTTCCCTAGTTCTGCCATTAATCATAAATCACTTTGCAATCTGACCTTCTGTTGAAATGCCACCACTCTATTTCATAGGGTGCTTACTAGATATAAAAAATATTGAATGCATTAAATACTGTATATGTGGAGAACATTAGATATAACTTATAAATTTATATTTGTAACCTATTAATATATACTTATGTATTTGAGGTTTATGTAATCAAATTATTTTCTGTAATTACATATTCTTTATATAGTAATGAAGATTATAATTATACCATAAAGGATATAATTATATACAGTAGAGAACAAAATTCATGGTTTGTCCAGGTGAAACACAAACAGTTACGTGAACATCTCCCCTTTGAGAAATCCTTCTGGGCAAAAGCAATGTCTCCATGAAAGTACCCTTTCAAACCAGAACTAGGTGGGGCTCCCTACACTGATTCTGCATTAAAAAAATGCCTGAAAATTGCTGAAAGATCCTTCAGGCAAGTTTTATACACTTAGAGTGGCACAATCATCTGGATTTAGTTGCTCTCACAAAATCATTCTCACAAAAAATCTCCCACGTGACTGGAAACAGACACGTGAAGTTCAATAACTGGTGGATTTGGAGCTCAGCTGGTTAATAAAGACATCAGTAGGACACATGAAACTTCTGCATATTGATGGGTGAAGCTACAGAGGCCCTGCAGCAGAATTATCCTTACTTATATGATCTCAATCTGGTTTTCATTGATTTTTCTTACACAGCAGTAAGTTTTGATTAACTTTAGTAATAGCAATGACTACTTCAAAATGCCCAGGATTGATCAGACATAAGGATTTCCTGTTAAGTAGAAATTGAAAAAAATATTTCTTCCAATATCATAATTAAGAAATGCCTTTCTCTTTGCAGAAGCATAAATGATAAGGCTGCAGTTTTCCACTGGCCATTTTGATGATTTGGCAAGTCATTAGGACAACATGTCCAAAAAGGTGAGTTAAGGATGGGGGAGAACTTTCCATATGCACAGCACTGGGGATCCTTTGACAACTGCACAGCTCAACTTATTAGAGGTACCAAAAGGTAACCACATTTACAGGAACTGAAAATACAAAATGCTGGAAGTAACCCAATATGTCCAAGTAAACAAACCCACGTGAAGAAGTAAAGCTTCTGAAATAAAAGTTGCAGCAGTAGCAATAGACTTCAGTATTGTGATACTGCAACAGACCTTCAAAAAGCTCTTTTGTCAGGTCTGATGTTTATCTGGGCTCGGTTTGTGGAATTGCCTCCTGTTTTAACTTCCCTCCTTTTTCATACATTTTCTCCCTCATGGATAGCTCCGGTGGAAACACAATGGACTCTCTCCTACAGCTTCACACCTTGGACACTGAGCAAGGAAGAAAGAGCAGATTTGTTTTCCTTGAGGTTTTGCTGACACCCTTTGAAATCTGCAGTTCTGTGAGAACTGTTCTCTTCTACTTATTGGGTGTAGACCTAAACTGACAGAGCAACACCTGAAATCAACATATCATTGTCGCTGCTTGGATCAGTAACTGTTCCTACCACACAAGCTCTTCTGAAGGCAAACTTGTACATTTGCATTCCTGTATCCTGGTAAGCGTTAACAAGACTGGAGTGTCAGCTCCGTGTTCCAGACATACTTGTACAACAATAGTCTGCTGCTCCATTCCAGATCACTGTAACTTACAGTTTCCTGTATCTCTTCAACATTTCACATGTTAAAGCCTCAGAATCCCTCTTCCATAATGTTATCTGAAAATAACATCATCAGACTGGCATAAAAATCCAGTGTAGAAATTTTTCCCACCGTTTCAAAGCCGTCAAAGGTAAACCTCCCCGGGGTCTGAACTCTGGGTAGTGAATGATGTGCATCTTGAGAGAAATATTATGAGATCGATGCCAGAGATCAATCACTTAAAAGAAATACAGTCATTTGGGACAGCATCTTTTCCAGGGCAGAAAGCAACTCTGCTGGAAAACCACTTTATGCACAATGTACATTCGTATGCAGAGGTTCATTTATAACAAATCTCAGGAGATGCTGGAGCTTGCATGCAGTTATTTCAATAGTTTGGGGACTTTGCAAGAGACATTTACTCTCACTCTTGACACATTTTATTATGGAAGGTTTATCATCAATATTAAAGTTTAATTCCCCCAAAGCAGTGCATTAATACATTCATAAACTTTAATACCTAGAGCTTTGTGCCCACCTCCATCATATATTGAACACAATTGTAGAAGTGCAGTTCCATACTTGCCTGTCCTTTTTCATAACAAAGGGATTTCACAAATATTTCAAAAGCACAGAGTCATTTTGATGCACTATATTTTGCCTAATTTTAAATGTCTGCCATGCAGAAAATTGAGTTTTATGGTTTTCAGAGTAAAAACAAAGACTGCAGACCCCAGCTCTCGCAGTTCATCTTTTTCAAGCAGTTTTGCTAATCACGTATGGACCTTTTGGTACATTTATTATTTATTGCTTGCCCCTAAATCCTGCTCTTAAGTTCACCCATCATCATTTGGGGTTTATGTGCTTTCATTATTTACAAGGCATCTCTTGCTTTGTGTAATAAACTTAATGCTGGGAGTAATTTCCCGTTAAAAATCAATCCACTATTCCAAATGCTGGAGCTACTTCCAACAGGCCAAGGGTTGTCCTGAGAGTGTCCTGGGCTTTTGATACACACCAAGGTATTGGGAAGAGGAAATCAGCTGTTTTATTAAGCAGCTGATTTGCATAATGGCACATTATAACATTTTTCCTTATGTGTTCTGAGCACTGAGAGGAAGGGGCATCCAAGGACACTGATTACAGACAGAACACAGCAAAGGAGAAAGGAAGGGCAGGAAAAGAGGAAAGTAGTTTAGTTGCAATGAAAGAAAGCAAACAGCAGCCTTATTACAGGGGGGGAAATAAAAGTCCTCCCACAGGCACAATGATTTGTCAGAATTGTTGCTGCTCTTTCTCTGCCATGTACTGAGAAAGAAGGGGGGATTCAGAGGTCATCAGGAGAGCTTTAAAACTGGCTTTTAGTACCTGAGACAGTGCACACCAAGAACCAACACAGCCACAGACACAAAAACCCCAACTGTCTATGAGTGAAACCTTAATTCAATATATAATTCAATAAATAATTCAATTTGGCTTCTGCTGCCTATAATTGCTTCAATCCTCACAAACAGCTGGCAGGCACCAAGACAAAAGCCACACTTAGGACACCACCAGAGAGGGGTTTAATTATTTTTTAAAATCTTTGCATTTTATTTGGCTTCTGCTGCCATCTACAGTAATCATCACAAATGTGCACGAGGAGCAGCAAAATAAACCTTCAGACAGTAACAAGCTGGGCTGGAGAGGCACCAGGGGATTCCACTGTCACTGGGAGATCTCATAAACCTTCTTTGTAAATAAACTTTCTCTTTAGGGCCCAAAAATTCATTTACAGCCATTCATCAGCTCTGTAGATGAATTATCTCATCCAGGTAGCACAGATACAAGCACAGACCTCGTTAGTTCGTGTAGATCAGCAAGGCAGAGGTGCTGGCTATGAACTGATCAAAGTTTTAATTTCACTGCATGAGATTATCACACAGGCACTGCCAAGCTCAGTTCTGTGTCTCATTTTTCCACAGGGCCACATCACAAAAATGTGAACACCATAGGGAATCATTTTGTTAATCTGCTGCCAGAGAACCTCCTGTAAGCAAAATATTTTTTACTAGTTATCTTAATTAATAGAATTTTTTACATTCCAGGTAACACCAAGTAATGCTGCATTTCTTCAGAAACCTGTGCATCTAACAAAATCTGTCTGTGGCACAAAGCAAGGGGCACAAGGTGCAGTAGAACTTTTTGTAGGATGAAAAAAATCTCCACCCCAAACAAGAATACAATGTCTGATTTCATGTTAAAACTGGCTTAAAATTGAGTAATTTGGAGACATAGCACCTTAGACCCAGCTCAAATTTTCAGTAGCTAATGCATGATTTCAGTTTTTCCAGTCTCAGAGTTGTTCATCTCAGCTTTGTCAGTGCTACATGACAACATCTGAACCAGCATAAACCCTGAACTCCAGTTTCTAAATATATTGAGTCAAATCCACTGTTTTCTCCTGGGATTTGTAACTTCTCCTCTGGGGAATTTCTGCTTCTCCAGCAGTTTGCAGAATGCAGCTGCTGACTGCATAATGACACCTATGTTTTTGTTAGTCTTTCCTTCAACTGAGGAATAACCTACTGAAATAGCCACACTTTCAGCTGTACAGTTCACTGAGAGATGGGCTCTAATACAACTTTACACCACTCTTACTCCACTGAGTAACACCAGGCTCAAACTCAGTTATCACAGCATTGGAGAGTGTGATCATCACCTTGTCAGGGTTGTCTGGTATCTTTGTAATTCACTGTTCTCAGATGAACCTTAAAGGAAGGTACCCAAGGCAAGAAATTACTGGGAAACCAATTTTCTTCACTTTTCCAACTCTATGACAAAGATTCAAGATTGTCCAGTACAAGTACAGAAAATATTCCTGAAGATTTAACAAAGGCAGCTTAACTATTTTTTATTCATAACTTCTCCTAACTCTGTATTAGGTACTTAATAATTAGGCATTATTAGAGAGAGAAAGCAACAAAATATTTGTTGATGTTAACTTTAGCCATAAGACTATCAACTGAAAAATATTCAGCACATCAGCTGGACTTTGAAACCTAATTTAAGCCATAACAAACCTCCTGAAGATCAGCAAATACTGATGTCAAGCAAACACATCTCCCTGTTGGTACACATGGGGACTAATAACTACAAGAGACTTTGAGCAAAAGTGGAACTTGGGCTGCTTTTCCAATATTTTTTGTCTATTCCTTCTTCCAGCAATTGCCAAACTGCCTTCAACAACC
>JAWWES010000035.1:3190162-3202240 GCA_035583135.1 Lophotriccus pileatus | reverse complement strand
CAGCATTAATGACATAAATAGATGTTCCTATTGAAACTAATAAAGCTATTTTATTTCTAGGAAATATACCTGAAAAATAAAGAAGGTGGAGAGAAAGAAGCTTGACTGTTAAGTGCCACTCTGGGAGTTGGAAAGTCTGATAAAATCCCAGTTCTGTCATCAATTCCCAACACAGTTAATTAAGGAAGTCCACTCATTTTTGGTTTCCATTTGTGGAACAGGAATAATGCTTTACCCTACTTTTCCTCGAGCATCCACTTTGTGATGAACTCACAAAGAAGTTTTTTTAGGCTTTATGGATAATTCAGTGCAATAGTTTTGCTGCCTTCCCACATTAAGACCCCAACAAGGGTGCCTCCTGCATGTTGCTTTGGTTCAGAAGCAGCTTGTGAAGCTGCTTTTCTTCACAAGGAGCTGATAAAAAGCCTCATAATTTGGACATCTGAAAGAACTCTCCAATGTGCTGAAAACACCAGAATTTTAACAGGCTGGATATTGTCCTGCAGCCACACAGTGAAAAACAGTGATATTAAAACAGAAAATATCTCAAAGGGATAAAGGACTTGCAAATCTTTTGTGACTCCAGGTCACATTAAAGATCATATTAAAATTAACAACAAGTTAAATGTCACTGCAACAGCCTTGAACGAGTTAAAGCCCAACAAAGCAAAAACAAATAGGAAAAAGCCTGTTATCCCCTTATGAACTCAAGGAGTGCACAGAAGCTTTCAGACAGCGTTCCACTCTCCAGGGCTGTCCTGAGGGGTGAAGGCTGCACACGTGGGTGACATTTCAGCTGCGGAGCAGCCACTGCTGAGCAATGCCCACGGGGATCCCAAAGTCAGGACACCATTCCACGCTCCACAGACCTGGTGCCCCTTCGGTGACCTGCCAGCGTGGGGAAGGCAGAGAGGGTGAGCGGGATGCGGGCAGAGCTCTGCCCTGCAGCCCGTGCCCCAAGGGCTGCCAGCTCACTGCAAGTGCCCCAGGCACAGTGGGCAGCAGGGACAGGCAGCCTGCCCACCTCACACCTCCTCTGCAGCTTCTCACCTTCAATACTGTCAAAATATGAGGGATTTTTGAAGCGCAACGGGTTTTGCCACACTGATGGTTTTATCAGGACTTCTCTGGAACCAGTTTTACTGCAACTTGTCACTCATGAGAAAGCATCAATAATGAAAGAAAACAGGTCTGTGGTAATTTGACTGGATAAGCCTGACTGCCAAGTGTTTTAAAACAGATGAACTCAGGACGGCTGAGCTTTAGTGTACAGAAGACTCCACCTGCTTTATGGATTTCACTGAGGGATCTCAAGAGTTGTTTTGTTTAAGGTGTTTATCCCCAAGAGTTAGAAGGGTGCATTCCACTCCCCTGCCTCTACAGAACTGAACAACACCTGCAGACAGTTATTTTGGCTACTTGAGCTACTTTCAAGGTATCCTATTAAAAAATCAAATGGCTTCTTTTATAAGAACTAAGGTGAATTCTAGCAATCCAAATAAAAACCCCAGGGCATCCAAAAGATCATCATAAGCCTTAAACAGCTCCAATAATTACCTCTGGTCAGAGTGAACATAAACACTGGCAAAACCATACCAAGAGGGCTTCTTAACAGGGTTTGGAGGCTGGGGAGGAAGGTGAGGTGGGGTAGAGGATTTTTTGGTACAGAAGTGTTCTCTGTAGCTTGTCATGGTCATGATTAACACCATTAATTGGAGCAAGAATAACTGCTGATAGCAAAATAATATTGATTGCTCAGAAAGTTTCAAATCTTTTCTTTATTCCCTTTGGCTTTTTGATAAAGTAGCAATTCATGTAGAAACTAAATATCAGAAGAATTTGTATTCTCTACACACTTGGTAAGTCACTGAGTGTTGCTCCAGTTACAACCTCCAGTAATAAATGTGCTGAATGTTTTAGATTTAAAATAATATGAGAATAACAGACATCCCTTAGCAGACAATGCTTGATCCTGAAATACCTGTGGGTGGAAGTGGAAGTGAAGAGTGGCACATTTTATCTTGGTTGATAAATATTCTCAAACAGCTGCAGCTCTGTGCTAAGTGCAGCTCATTACTTGGGGAAAAGTAGTAGAATACAGAAAATTCTACAGCAAGTTGCCTGTATTCCAACTATTCCCCAGGAAACTACTGCAGGCATGACAGATATCAGAGTGCCAGTTTCCACAGAGACAGCAGTGTACATGGTTCGGGGAATTTTAACCCATCAACAGCATGGTTAAAACTCAAACACAGATAAATAGCAAGTGGCTGTACCAGATTTGTACATTTTGGGAAAACTGTGTATTTCAGACAAAGCACAGTGAATTATCCATACAGCATGCCCAAAGTCATCATTACAGATTTCTAAATATAATGTTTCTGATTAAACAGAAGTTAAAAAAAAGGTGTACAAGATGCAAAAACCACTGAAGTTGTACCTACAGTGGGCTTTCCCTCATGTCACAATGTTCTCCAGAGTGTGTTCAGGTTAAGGAACAGAGTTTTCAAACCTTCCAAGGGCTTTAGCTGGGGCTGAGGTCAAATTGGTGACCAAAGTAGCAATCCCTGAGAACTGATCAGTGCTCAGGAGTTCCCAGCTTCAGCCTTAAAGGAAAATCAACCAACCCTAAAGGTATTATCCCAGCCATGAGAATGGCCTGAAGCAGCTTAGCTGGAGTCAGCACAGAAAGACTTTTGGGAAGAATGACTTATGGATCATAAAATTAGGTAAATAATTGATGTACATCATGGATGTAAAGAGGTGAGAATACCTTGATGGTTGAGAGAAAGAAAATTATTCCTGACAAGTAAGATAATGAGAGGTGACCAAAGACCTTTCCAGTCCAGGGGTGATTTTCCAATTACTCCAGTGGCCACAGGACTGGACTCACAAGGAACATCCAAGCAAGCACAGGCCAGGCTAAAATGAACAGAAAAGGCTACAGAGGCATTTCTGTTTCCACAAACAGCCAAAACTTTCTGTCAAATTCCTTTGCAGTGGCCTGCAGACTACATTTGGGTACATCCCTTGTGTTCATACATGTAACCTGCCTCTCTGTCTTTGCAGTTCCTGGTGCTGCTTTGTGACAAATGCCATCCCCATGGCATTGCACAGCAACAAACACACCAGGCACTTCTTAAACCCCAGGCAAATCAGAGGGTGTTGGGTTTTTTTCTGACTCAAAGATTAAAAATAAATTCGGGGGGGTAAAACTCCACAAACATTTGTCAGTCATGAGAAAGACACCAAAAGATGAGTCAAAGGTCAAGCCCGACTTCCCCAGGGGAGCAGGTTGGGAAAGGGCCACAATTGAGTGATTTGTCACCCAGGTGCATTGTGAATCCATCAAAGGTAACAAGTGTAAAAGGATGTCCTGGAGTAGTAGTTGCTCCAAAGCTTGAAGTAGTAATTGCTTTTATTACAAGATGACCACCAAGAATGTGAGTTAGCCTCAAAAAAGAAGCTGCTGATAGGTACTGTGCTTTTCCACCACATACAATTAAATTAGCTCTAATGTAACATAGAAAAACCCTGCTTTCAACTTGGTTTGAAAAAGAAGATGCAGAACAAGCCTATGACTAATTTTTCCATTTTAGATGTAACATCTCCAATCAGAAAGCTTCCCTGATACCTCTGAGAGCAGGGAGACAGCAATTTCCCATTCTGTATCATGCCCTGACAGCAAGATGACACTATTTTAAAAGTACTGAGTAATTTGAAATGTTTCCAGTAGCAGGGACTTAAATGTACTTTCTGAGCTGAAATGTGCTCATCTTTTGCACTCCATTGAAAAACCAGGAAAATTATTACTCCCTTTATAATTACAAATGTGTTCATTTGGGGGAAGGTTAAGGCCACACACTGGGAGTTGCTGAGCATTAAATAATCACATTGGCAGAGCCCATGTTTTAGGTGTGTTTTGCCACAAAGCATAACACCAGCAGGAAATGCCTTATTCATAACCAGCTATAGTGTGGGGACATGGGGAAGCTGCTCCAGTGATCCTTTACACCAGAGTTCATTACAAGCAAAAACCAAACCAGTCAATAAAAGGTTAGAAACGGCTACAAGGACATTCCATAGGAAAGAGAAATAGTTTTATAGCTATAGCTGCCTTATCACACCAGTCCAAATCCACTTCCCAGCCTGCTTGTCCATGTACTCTTTACTCCCTGCAGCTACAAATGAGATTGGTCATTAACTTCATTTTTTTTTGTAGCAGTAACAAAAGTCTGAGTTCAACACAAATAGAAGGATGGACAAATGGGGGACAAAAAGTGGGAAAAAGAGCAAAGATATTGTAATTATAGTCTCCAATAGTGTTACATCTTCCAAAAGGAAGGATCTCAGATGTGGGTGGGGGAAGTTTTGAATCATTAAACTTTCATGACTGGATCAGACATTGCTAAACCTCCTAAGAGAGAAAGGTAAGTTGTCCCATTAATCTCCCCAAACAGATATAGTCATTCACATTCTGTACTTATTACATTTACCTGTCATGTGTGTACATGAAAAATAACCCAGTAACATCAATCACTGCCACGACAAAAGCAGATTAAAATCTTCCAATGTTTCTTTCACCTGAGAAAAGCTGCATTTCACATTATGTGTTTACAGACTCTGTTTCCTTCCTACCTGAGACTGCAGGTGCACAGAGCCAGTAGCTCTGGAATAAGGACAGGACAAAACTAACCTGCTCAGTGCTGCAGGTGGAAACTTGTGTTTAATCTGTAATGCTCAGAGAAGTCAACAAGCTCCACCACTGAGCAGAAAAGCTATCAGAAACTCATCTGCTGCACTCTGCCAGCCCTTCCTCACTATCCACAGTGCCACATAAAGTAACACCATCCCAAGGGGTGGCCAGACACACAGACAGTGCAGGGCAAGTTATTTTTAGTGCTGTTCAAATTGGGTTTATTTCTATAATTTACAAGGAAAACACATCAGTCACTCTTGCTTCAAATTTAGAATAAACTCAGGACCTCTTTAGGAAGAAATTCTTTACAGAGAGAGTGATCAGACATTGGAAGGGGCTGCCCAGGGAGGGGTTGGAGTCACCATCCCTGGAGGTGTTTCAGAAGAGACTGGATGTGGCACCAGTGCCATGGGCTGGGTGACAAGGTGGTGTTGGGTCAGAGGTTGGACTGGAGGATCTCAGAGGTCTTTCCCAACCTGATTGTTTCTGTGTGATTCTGTGTGATTTAAGCAGTGCCTTTCTGATAAACCCTAAACTCATGAGGAATTTTGCTAATACTGTGCCTGGCTACCAAATCTTCCTCTCCAGTCTCCAGTGCCACCCAGCTCTCCCAGGGACAAGGTGCCTGCTCCACACCTTGGGGTTGCAGCACACAGGCAGGCTCCTCACAGCTGGGTGATTCCAGCTGTTGTGGGAAGCCAACTGGAAGATGCCAGCAATGCCAACACCAGGAACAATCCCACAACCCAGCTGGGCAAACACTGCCTCCTTGAGCAAACACCACTTCATTTAGAAGGCAAACCAAGCTGCAGAGCTGTTTATCAAGCTCTTATTTTGTTGAAGGATATTCTAACCATCTTCCTATTGGAACTAAACAATTCTTTCCTGGAGTACCACTATCACGTACGAACAATGGTATTTTAAATCACATATTAATTGACTATTTAAGCAACGAAATGTTTCTTTTGCAGTGATCTTTCATTGTGACACAGGCAATTATCTTCCTGGATGGAAATCTATAGCTCCCAGAACTGCAGGACAATTAGTGAGAATTAATAAAAACCCGCTCATGCCTTGCTATTGCAGTCATGGATCAAACAGTAAACTAACACTGACTGCCCCTCCTTGGAGGATCAGATCTGCAGCTTGCTGTTCAAAATAGGTCTGCTGGTAAAACAGCTTTGGAACACATTTCATTGTCACAAACAGCTCCTGTGTGTCACACTGGGAATCATTTCACCAAGATCCCCCTTGGTTAGAGTCCTGTGTGCATTTGGTCCTTTGGGAGCTGCCAGTAAATATTGCTGTTTATGCAGAGTACATAGATTTGATCCCTGAGATCTGCCTTCTACTCTCTTTAGGATTTAATCTTCGAAGTTCAGATCTCCAGAAGGATCTGAGCAGCTTTAGAATGACTAACTCACTACTTAATTTATGCTCCCATATTATATCAGTAATTACTCGTGTCAAACCCTTAATTTCTCAGGCATGAGGGGATCTGCCCACACACTTCCAGCTCTAATGGTGGACAAGAGTAGGATTGTCTAAAATAGCCAAGTGCCCTTTGAAACCTACCGAAAGTTAGTAACACCCTGAGGGCATTTGGATCTTCTGAAAGCTGTACTACAAAGAAAAAGTCTACTAATATCTTGGAGCCTGGCCCTGTAGTCCTGACCCAGTAAAACTCTCATGATAATTCAGTGAAAACTGTACCAGCGATTGCAGAACAGATTTTTATATAAATGAACAGTGCCAGAATTATTTCATAGCACCAACAGCCAGAAAAGGAACAACAAATGTCCCAAAGTGGAACCTTGGCCATGCCAGGTAGCTCAGCTCTGCTGTCACTGTGGAACCTACACCCACTTAATGCTGTTTATCTGCAAATACTCCCTTTCTCTTGTTTCTTTGCTCCCATTTTCCACCCTGTAATTTCTGTTCCACACAAGCATCCCTAAACTTTCAGACTGTTTCTTGCCATACCAAGCAACCTTTAATGAGTGGGACACAACTGTAGAGGTGAGGGAGAGGTTTGGGAATGTCACTTTGCAGTTTCAAACTGGATCACTGGTGAATCCCATCACTTGAACTGGAAGTAAGTGCCAGGAAAGAGCCCAGCAGGACACAGAAAGGATTTCTGCCATGGCTTTAATTATTTGCAGTGGCACAGCTCTTGGGTAAAAGCATTAATAGGAGAGCACCTTGCTGTGTGTGTAAAGAACTAGTTAACAACTGTGCTAAAACCTGGTGATCGAGATCATTCAATTCTAAGGGTTTAGCAGTCAGAAAACTTACATTTTGAACACTCAGAATTGGTTTATATGGGCCATTTTTTACATCAGTTGTTAGCACTTAAATGCCACAAAAGCTTTCAGCATGAGTAAGCAATGCCATTTAGAAAATCCATTTACTTTGTCTGTACCAGCAGTCGTCCTTCATCCCTTTTTTGTGAACATTTTAGGAAACAAATTTTACTTACAGGGGAACAACCACAGAGAGCAAATAGTGAAGTTAATACCATCAAGCCTGAGGAGAAGCAGCAATGTATTCTAGATAGGTGGGATAACACTCAACTGAATAGCCAGAGCAGTGGCACAGAGGTATTTATCCAGAGATTTGTCCACATATTCCACCACACGTCTGATCTATGCAAATATAACACGCAATACCATGATTTAACTGTTATATGTGGATCTACTTCCCCCAACCCCCACCCCCCAGGAGTGTTGTTTTAAACTTCCTAATCCTTCCTACTTGCTCCTTTCCCCTAATCTGACACTCCCAAATCAAAAGTCACTCAAGAAGCTTTGGGACCTTCTCTCAATAGTGATTTAAGTCAGAAGACGGAAATGCTTTTTAGCTTCTAGTTTTATGGGCACCCCTGGAGACCGAAGTCTTGTTAAACTGAGTTTTAGTAATTCTTGATAGTTTGATGGAAGAATATTACATTAATACTACTATCAGTAAAATTAATCTAATAGTGAAAATTACTCAAAAGTGAAAATGCTGTTAAATTTATTAATAATAAACACAACAAAAATACTAGTGGTTGGTCTGTGTTGTTTCTTAAATAAAGAGGTGCTGTTTCCTTCATTTCCAGCAGTAATTTTGAGATATCACGTTCATTATCAACTTAGCTTTAATAACTTAACTACCAGCCTCTCTATTCTTTCCTCTCCCTATTTTGTTTCTATTACTCCCTTTGTTTCTAATTCCTATCTGAACTCTCAGTTGCCCTTTTTCTGTGTGTGTTTCTCTTCTCTCCTATTCCACTGTTTTCCTTTGCATTCCACATTCCGTAGCCCAGCTAAGGAAAATCTCCCCGCAGAGCTGCAGCACCCGAAAAAACTGGGAAGGAAGCGGCAGGGATTTCGCAGCTGGTCGGGGGGATGGATGGAACTGTGTGGGTGCTGTTCGTGCCGGGGATCATTCCGGGACCGTTCCCGGCCCCGCTCCCGCCGCAGCTCCCCCCGCGCCCCGCAGGGGGCGCCTTTGCCTCGGGAACGGCCCCGCTCCCGCCGGGAATCGCGGCCGGAGCGCCGGGAATCGGGGCAGCTTCGGGGATCACCCCCGGCCCGGGCTCGCAGGCACCAACACCGTAACCATCACTGCCAGTTCTGCTTCTGCCGCCCTCCCCGAGCCCCTTTCCCCGGTGCCGCCTCGCGATTTCACCAGACAATCAGTTCAAATCTGACAGATCTGCTGTGAAATCCCAAGCTCTTCCCTTCGTGTCACTGCTCCTAAAGAGCCGACAGCTCACCAGAAACCCATTTAGAGACCATTCTGCGAGCATCTTATTGCTGTCTTCTTCGCAACGTGGAGATTTCACTTCCCTTTTCTCCGGAGTTTTTACATGACAGTTTTTGCGGTTTATTTTTTTAAGGGATGCAGGGGCTTCTGGGTTTTTACTTACCCATAAAGCTACTGTGTGGTAGCATAATTTCTTGCACAGCCTTCAGTGTGTTGCAGACGGAACAGAACTTTCCCAGTATGTCAGAGAGGAAAATTAACTCTTGGTCTCAAAGGGTTTAACTCTTAAGGTTGTTGCTTCCTGGACTGAAATTCTGGGGAAACGTCCTTAGCAACAATTTAGAGGCTTAACAGAGCTCGAGATACCCACAGTTCCAGCCTTAAGAATGTTCAAGAATACAGGGCTCGGCACAAGGGAGAAATAGTTAAGTGGGATGAAAGGATATGTAGGGAATAAAGGGATTAAACTGAACAAGGTGTTTGGAAGGAAAATCATTAGGAGCAATCACCAGCCACAATGCAATTGAGAGTTAAGCTTCAGGATGCGTTCCAAGAGGATTTTGTATTCCAGACACAACCTTCTAGACCTGCATATTTAAATTCCACACTAGTCCAACATAAATAGCAAGGTTCTGCTGCATTCCAGGGTGAATTAAAGATTGTCCTGGTACATTAACAGACTCATGACATCATGTGCTGCTGTCCTGTGTTCAGCAGATATTCACAGCCACGCAGAGCTCTCTGCCAGCTCCAAAGAGGTTTGTGAGGCACTTTGTGAGGCACAGAACTGGCTTGAGCAGCTCAGTTCAAAACCAGAAGTGAAATTACCCTGGTCAGGGGATGTCTATCTGCTGCACATGGATAACTCAGCCTTGCCTTGGTCCTGGGCATTTGGGTCTATCCATCATCCAGCTGATTTCAAGCTCTTAAAGAACACCTTTGTATTCTAGGAAGCTGTTCCCTGCATTTCTCTGGATGCCAGCTACACTGTGCTTAATCCATCATGTTTGTAGCCGTGCCCTGCCAAGAAGCAAATCCTTCACTGAGTATTTTACAGCTATTGCATTTTGCAGAGACAAACTGTGACTACCCAGATCAGAATAAATAATAGCAATAAAAATAAAGACTTCAGAGGTTTGGTTTTCTTAAAGCACATCCAAACCCTTTCACTTGGAAATAAGACAAGGCGTGACTACAAGGCATGTGCTTGTCATCTACACTGCAGGAATCCACCTCACACCAGCCCCTGAGGTGGCACTGCTCATCTCTGCAATTTAAGTTATTTTCTCTTCTTGTAACCAAGTCAGGAAAATAAACTGGTTGCATTAGTGATAGAATTCCATTGTGAAAATAAATAATTGCTCTATTCATTCAGTGCTACACTGAGTCAAAAGGTCTGGGGTAGAGGATATATATTTAAAAAAAAAAAAAAAAAAAAAAAAAGTGAAGAAACCTCACACTGAAAATTGCCTTTCACAGACTACCTGCAATTCTTGGGTAGGTTACCTGTGAGCACTACACCTGGTGGACATGAGTAAAGGAGCAGACAGATTAGTGCTGAAATAAACAGCCTAAGTAGGGGTTGTTTTTAAACCCAGGAATTATTCCAGGATCCTATGCCACTATGGTAACATCAACTCCAATAATTTCAGCGTTTCAGTGAAGTGTTTGGAACAGCTACAAGAGTAACTGAACCCTTTCCTTTCTCCTGCTTCCACACACTGACTTGTTCATCAGCAGAAAAACCTTCAACACCTTCACCCTTCGATGGTCCCTTCTCGCAGCCTGGTCACGAATTGTTCCACACAAGTTACATCAAATAAGCATCACTACAAGCCAAGGAAAGCAGCAGCATGGAGTGAGCCAGCTGAACCCAGAGATTTATTCCTCCTGGCACTGGCGAGCTGCAGTTTTCCTGGTGCAGCTCTGCACTTCCCAGTGCCCCTCAGCGACACACAATCTGCACAGACTTATTTCCAGCCCACGCCAGTCTGTCTAATGAGTTTTCTAACAATCCTGTGAGATGTATAGCTCCTGCTTTAGGTCTGTACATAAACTAATCTGAGCTGTTGCCTCCTCCCAATCCAACAAGCACTCGGCCTTTCAAGCTATCACCTTTTACAAGGTTAGTGTTTTGTTAATTAAGCAAACTCAATCATTTCTGCTGTCAAGGGGGGTAATCTTTGACAGTGCTGCAACTGTTATGAAGATGAACACCACAGAGTCCAAGGCAACCAAGAAGAACACAGCCAAAATTTGGGTGTGCAATTGCTAGGGACTTACAACTGCAGGACAAGGTACTGGCCAAGATTTCCATACCCATGGAATAACTGGGGGAGTGTTGTGGGACACGTGGAGAGCTAAAAGACAAACAAGTGAGTATTAGTGAAAGATAGTTGCTGTGGGAAGTGGAAGAAGGGAAAAGAACAATAAGGACTGTGTTGAGTCAGAAACAAACCATATTTTTACTACCTTTCATCCATGATTACTCTACCAGACAAAAAAGAAAAGGCTCAGATCTTACAACTCCGTTCTTCAACTATTTCAGTAACTTAGAGAGTAGATTCAAAGCAATCCCTACATGCAAAAACCCCAAACATCTACCATAAAGACCAAAATGAAACTCATTGCTTCTAGAAGTATACAGTAACATCAGCTCTTGGTCACACAATTTCCAAAAAATTAAATACAACTATAGCCATAAGACTCCCAAATATATTTGTGTACTCCATGAAGCAACCATAGGTATCAACAGGAACAATTACCACCAGAAGTGTCAAGTCATTGCATCAAATACAACTTCAGAATTAACACCTCTGATTACTGGGACACACCACAGGAACCCTGGTTACACCTGATAAAATATTGGAAGCACTGGATTTAGTAGTTGGACATTGTGCCCAACAGTTCCTGAGCAGTCTTTACAAATTTCAGCAAGGGGGACAAGGAAGAATAGTGAAATTTTTACTCCAGTCCTGATTTAGATCCAGATTTGTATTTAGAAATGCTAAAATATTTTCATGCCAGACTTACTGTCTGCATGACCAATTCTAACAGCTCATAAAAGGAACATTCCTAATCAATTATTACAGACTTAGAGCTGTATTTTAGCAATACACTGTCCAACAGGAAATATTTTCTTCATAACAGCAAGAATGTCATCTTTTATAGCTCTTATCCCACCAGTGATAAAATGCTTTGGTCTCCAAAACTGGAGAAACGTAGAGCAAAGTTTTAAAAATGGAATTGCTCTTTACTAAGATTCTTCTTCACTTAAATTGTTCCATGTAAGTGCACAATTAAAACCCCCACAATAGAGTCAATGTTGTTATTTCAACCCTTTAAGCATCTGGTCAGATAAGGGAAATTAATGACTTCCTCAGCCCCCAAGAATGATCTTAAAGCACAAGCCACAGACACCTGGTCTCTATTTCAGCAAACTGTAGACACCTCGTGTGGCCAAGGAAAAGCCACTACCACCTTCATGCCCCAATTTCTCAATATGGAAAAAAATTAATTATATACAAGTGTATTAACTGTTACGCAGTGACTGACTACAAGTATTGCAGAAACCTTGTGTTAAAATATAGATACTATTAGCATTTTTATTTTATATGTATGTATGTGTA
>JAWWES010000035.1:3147314-3190062 GCA_035583135.1 Lophotriccus pileatus | reverse complement strand
GCTTTAACCAAAAGGATGGCTGTGGATTCACCAGGTGGCAACATGTGCTGATTTAATGGGTTGCTCTTCTGAAACACGTGATGATCAGTACCTTGCAATGTTGTTCTTGATCCATGGAAAAAGAACATCATTTATGATTTGAAGCCTTCCTCTCCTTGCTGGAAAAACATTCATTGCTAATATATACCTGAAGCAATCCTGTCTTCAAAGCTCAACCACCTGGAAAACCTTAATGTAAAAATTACTCTGCAGTCCTAGAACCACGTTCTCAAAAAGTATTCACTTTGAGAAAGGGCAATGTTTTCTTGACTCAAAATTTGTGGAATACATTAGATTTTGGGAGTGGATGTACAAAATATTCTTCTCTGTTATTATGAGATACTCCCTCATGGGCTCAAGAGATTATAACTAACATTAGAACAGCAGACACTTTAGACATGAGGAATTTTTTCAAGGAGGTTGTTATGGGTGCATCCTACAATAAAGATCTGTTTAACATAGTACAGTAATTATTTGTTTGCAAAGTGCATTAGTCAGTCAGTAAGGTAGGTTTTCATAGGAAATTGTTTTATTGATCCTAAAAATTTCATGAATAATGCTACATACTCTTGAGCACTCTCTACTGCTATCTGCAGTGTACAATACGTAATTCTTCCATTATTTCTCTTTTTTTAAATATACACATTCTGTAACACTTCCAAAACCTTCCCACTTTATTTTGTTTTCCAGCAATTCACAGGGACATGTCCAGGTTCGAATTTTTCCACAAAGTGCTGGCTAAAATGTCATATCTCAGGTATAACTTGGCAGTAGGAGTGCTCCCAGCTCAGCTCAGCTGGCACTGCTCTGTGTCCCACCCTCCACTGCCACCCACGGACCCCTCGGAGCAGTCAGAGTGGGAATAGCAGAGACTCCTCATGCACAGTTGATCTCAGCACTCAGCAGGGGCTCAGCTGCAGAAATCCTAAAGGAGGGACACTAAGATGGTTGGGATGGGAAGAACATGACCTATGAGGAGAGGATTAAGGGTGGGATCAAACTCAAATCCACCCCTACACAGAGGGGCAGACTCGTCAGGTGCCTGCCAAAACAGCACAGGGCAGTAGCCCCAGGGTGAAACCTGGGAAATTTCAGCTGGACACAGTGGGAATGAAAAGCTTTTCATCGAGTTGGAAAGGACCTACAAGGATCACCAAGTCAACTCTTGAGTGAATGGCCCGTGTGGGGATCAAACACACACCGTGGTGTTATCAGCACCCTGTTCTGACCAGCAGAGCTCATCTCAGGGTTTTCAGTCAGTGGTTTAGCACTGGAAGTTTTCCAGAAGCTTTTTGGCATCTCCATGCCTGGATATTCACTGGATCAAAGTTGAAGCATACAGGGCCCTGACGAGTTGCTCTTTGTAGTCAGCCCTGCTCTGAAGAGCTGTTGTACCTGACAACCTCCAGACATTCCTTACCATCTGCATTCATGATTCATTCCCCTTCCCCTTCCATGGCAATGGCCCTCACTTTATAAAACAAATTAGCACCAAAAAGGGAAAAAAAGATAAATGAAGGCGCTGTGAAAAATGAGCTGATGCTGAAGATGGAAATAAATCTTAAAACAAAGAAAAAACTCGACAGCCATAAAAATTCAACCAGTGTCATGTTACAAGGCAGTTTGGAAAACGATCCTGGTGGTAATACCTAAAGAATGTAGATTAAAAGCCGTCATTCTAAATACACAGGAATTTAGTGTGGCACTTGGTATGACAGGTGTTGTACTGCACTGACTGGGCCAGGCAAGCTCAGTGTGGCTTAGCAGTTTAGTTCCCTTCAAAAAAGGATCCTAAACGTCTGAACTGTCTGCTGAGACCTCCTGCATAATGCATTAACTCCCCTCTGAACACTTTCTGGCATTCCCCTCTCTTGATCTTGTCTGGAATCAGGAAGTATCAGGGCATGATAAACAAGTGGATGAATAATAAAATAAATTTTAAAGAGTGTTTCCAGATTTTAATAGCAACTCCCCTGTCTGCTTCCTCCTTAAAAAAAAAAAAAAAAAAAAAGACAAAAAAAGGAGACTTCAAGACAGTTTTGAGCAGAGTTTTTACAAGTTCTGATGTGGCTCAGAAGAGATTTACCCATGTGCACTTCCAACACACAGCAGTTCAGCTCATCCCATAAACTGCTCCTGCCTCTCCTGATTTCAGTTTTAGCCTTTCCATGTTTGATAAAAGGTCAGTAAGTTTCTATAGCTTACAAAATAGAGAGAAACAGGGTCAACTTAGACTATCAGGGCTTTAGCACACTAAGAAAACCCCACAAGCAAATCTATTTTCAATGTAATTCACTTCTCTGGATTAAAGACTCCTGCTGGCTCCAGCCAAACCTTGTGCATGGATCCCACCCAGCACTTGGTGCTGGGGCAGCCCACGGGTCCAGGGCATCTCCCAGCTCTGCACATCATTGCAGTCCAAAGGCTGCAGTGCCAGAATTCTCCAGGTCAGTAAGATTCAAGGCTGTGCCTCTGTTGAATAAAAGCAGTCTCTCTCAGGCATGATTACATGCAAATGTATGTTGAAAAACTCCAATTAATACATGCAGAATCACTGAGAAAATGTTCTCCTTATTTCATACTTGAGAGCACACTCTATCCTAGCAAGGCAGCATTACCCGGGCAGTTTTGCCTTTCCTTGCCTTGGATTACCTCTACCCTTTGGCACCCACCCCCTTCATGTTCTTCAGTAAAATAATAACTATTTTCACAGGGCTTTTCTTCCAGTGATTCATTTCCCCGGAGAAATCATAAGGTAGGGCTAAGACTGAGGACATAGAAAATATTAATTATGAAATGTTGAAAACCCACAGAGTAAATTCACACTTGATACACTAATACATGTTCAGGTTCTGCACTTTGCTGCACTGCAAACACAGCCCAGTGGGAGATGCAGGAGGCAGTTTTTGTTGCATCCCCACGTGTAAGATTTACCAACAATTAGAATTGCATGCAGAGAGATTTTTTCGGAGTTCAGCAGCAAACTTAGTCTTTGCTTCTGTTAGTCTCAGTACAAACTGGGTGGTTAATTTAAGTGGTCAGAGATTTCTGAAATAACATCCTTTCTTTTGAGCATTACACGTAAACAACAGTTAAACCTCTTCATGGGGGACACAAGCAAAGGCAGCCACACCGAGGTCACACATTTTCCACAGCGTTTTCCATGCCTTCCAATACAGGAACGAGAAGCAAAGTGTTCAGAAAACCAATTATTCTCTTGAAAACTTTGTTCCCTGATATGTTAAACCCCTAACTAAAAAATTTAATACAAATATCCCAACGTGCAGCATCATCTCTCCACTCCCTAGAACGCCAGTGCCAATGTGAAAATCTACTTCCACACGTGCCCTGCTCTCTCCCACCACAGTTTCCAACTCTTTCTCCTCGGTTTATCCAGCTGGGACCTCAGCCAAACATCCAGTGTTGCCTGGATGCCAGCCTGCTGCCACTGGCAGAGGGAAGGGGAAAGAGAGGGGACAGGCAGATGGAAACTGCTGGGAAAGACGAGGCAGAGTTTCTTGATGCTTGAAAGAGGCAGATTCTGACCAGGGAACAGGGAAGGGATTGTTGCTGCTGGGACTAGAACATGGCCCTGGACATGGCTGAACAGCTCTGGTTTGCCAGCCTGGAGACAGGCTTTTTCCTGTTCTCTCTTACATTTTTCTCATATTAAATTCAGTCATCTTTCCCCTGGGCACAGAGGGACCTGTGAGAGTACCAGTGCAAAGGGAGACGTGTGGCATGGACTTCTAGGACTTGGATAGGGACTTGCAGGAAGGATGTCAGACAGATAGCAGTCCACGTGCTAGGATCTGGCTGGCCTGAGCACTAGAGCCTGCATCATTCCCTGCACATTCCCCAGATTCCTCTGCTAATGCCATTTGCCATCCGTTGCCATCCTACCATCCCTTTGCCTGGATGAGTGGGGCAGTGCTGTGCCTGCCTGCCTTTTGCATCCTTATCCTCTCAGAAGTGGCTGGGATCTCAGAAACAGCTCAGGCTGCCCTTCCAGATGCCTTTTAAAACCAAAAAATAATTTCAGTCTTTTGCAAGCCCCATTCCCACACTTCACACACAAGTTTCACAAATGAGTATATGTCAAACTAAGGGCTGCTGGCATTGCTGTGTCACAGCTCCAGGGCTGGAGAATCACTCCTATATTATTAGGGATGGGGCATTTATTTGTTCCAGTGCTTTCTCCCCTCCCTGGAAGAAAGCAAAGGTAATGTAATTAGATAACTAAGCAGGAACTACAGGCTCTCACAGCCTAAATCTCTCGAGGACACTGGAAAATTTGAAATCCTTGGTTGATTCCAGGTATGATTGCTTAGGCATGGGGAAAAGCCTGACATTTCATATGACTTCCTAGACCAAAGCACAGCCTGTCACTGAAATAAAATCAGTGCCAAACTCACAACATGAAAACAGCATGGCCAGCACAGCAGGCTTGGGAACCAATGTCAATAAGTGACCCATGACTGAAACCCAGTGCAATGGGCAACACTAAGAAATGCCTGGGGAAGAGGCTTCAGGGCTTGGACATTATGGATATGGGAGAAGGAAACACAGATACACACAAAACCCACTAAAAAAATTACAATTAACTTATACAATGAGAAAAACTTGATGATTCTCAGTGAACAATTTCTTGCACTTCCACGTTTTACTTTAGTTAGGCTCATTTCAAACCTACATGTGAGACACACTAATACCCCAAATACCCACCTTCTCTAATGAAGGCTAATTGGAGTAATTTCCCTTTACTAATGCCAACAGTTTTAACTTATTAAGGTGCTCTACTTCCAAATAAAGTGTTTGCTTTTTAGGGAAAAAGAACAAAAGCACACTGGCCACTGCACTACATGGCTGCACTCTCTGCTGAACAGGGTTTCCTTCTGGCTAATACTGTATAAATATCAACGCCAGCAACGATTGAAGTTGGTAGAGAAAAGTTTATTGTGTTACCTTTCAAATAAAGAAAACCAGCAGAAGGAAAGGGGCTTGGGTCTCCTGAGGCTTGCAGAGTGGTAACTCATTAAATGCACACAAAGGTAAACACATTTTAGCTGAGACTGTTGTTACACGAGCAAATACAGCAATAACATACAGCCTGTTTAGACCACAACTGCACCTCCTGTAATTACAGCATGTGTTACTAAAAAAAAATATACACACACACAAACAAACAAAAAAAAAAAAAAGGAGGGGAAAAGAACAGCCTAGAAATTAAGAGGAGAAGCTGGAACAAAAACTGAAGAGCTAAACAAGCGTCAAAAGGTTTTCAGACCCAGTGGGGAAAACTACCTCTGCCAAATGCCAGAGTTAACAGCTAGAGAAGCCCTGCCAGAAAGCTCTGCATGGAGGCACTTATTAGGGAGGCAAACAAAATATGAAAACCCCAAATATCCAAAATATTCCTCTCTGGAGCTGTGACAGAGTAAGCTCACAGTGACCATCCTCAGTGGGCAGAGAGAAGAAAGATTCCAGCAGTGCCCCTGAAGCCCTGCATGGAAAGCACAACATCAGGGCCTCACAGCATCACTGTCAGTCAAAATCACAGCATCTCAAAGTTGCTTCAGCCTCTGGTTATTTGACAGCTCCCTCCCACCACTCTGGTCCTTTCCAGGCTGTTTATCAGGACTTGAGCTACCAAATTGCCACCCGAATTTACACTGACTTTGAAAACTGCTTTATTGTAGCTTCGTATTTAATCATTTGCCATTGCAACTTTTAATATGGACAATTTCTCAAAGATATTGGTAATTTGAGCAGGAGAAGTGGTGCCCAAGTGTGCCAGCAGAGCCGTGGCTGCGGCGCAGCAGCTGCAGGGTCTGTGCACGCTGGTGCCTCTCCAGCTCACTCCTGGTGTGTGGACTGACAGGAGCATGTGCTGGGTGTTTGTATTTTCTGCTGTCAGCTCTCAGAGCCAAGCAAATTAACTAGATGATTTGTCATGCTCCTTAACCATTTGGGATGCTGACAAGAAAATGGCATTTGTCAGTAAGGAGATACTTTCTGAGGAAGAACAGAGAGCAGAGAAACTGAAAGTTAAAATCATGATTGGCAGCTTTTATATATACAGGATCTTTATTTTCAACTCTTTGTATTATTCTGAGCAGTGTTCAGAAATTTCCATTTTGGTCCTGGGGCACTTTTTCTAGTAACTGTGATTATTTTGGATTGAAGAATCTTGGAAAGAGAAGAATACCACTCATGGCCAGCCATCTCAAATTTGCTCTGTTGTGTTTGGTTTGTTGGGGTTTTTTTTTCCTATCAGCACAACCCTTTGTTTTCTGAGGGTATGAATTCATTTAGATTGCACTTGGGGCCCTTTCCATAGAGGAGCAATTATCATTACATTGCAGTAATTTGAATTAGTATGCAATAAAGCACCTCACAGTATCTATGAGTCATTACATTTTCTCACAAGTGATCCACAATGGGCATCTCCCATTATGCATGAAAGGAGTGTGCCACTCCAAATACAGTGCAGTCAGCAGGAAAATGAGCATCTACTGCGCACATTAAGTGCACAAATAAAACGAAAAAAAACCCTAAAAAACAAAAGTGTGGCAGCAAATTGCTGTAACTGCAAGTCCTGCAGTTTTTACAGGTCCTCACTAAACACTGCAGAGCAATTACTGCATTCAAACAAACAAAAATGTATTCAAGCTCAGCCCACCTCTAAAACCCTTTAACTAAGCTCTAAATTTTGCTTTTTAGAGAAGCAGAAGACACCTTGCAGGAGTCATCATTACCTAGCAGGTTTTCTCTCAAGCAGCAGGTCAAAAAGAGCAAGTCTCCACATTACTGCTTCTTCAGGAGTATCAAATCTGCCTGGAGTTTCAAAACCAGGACAGTCTGACTGGAGATACAAATCCCTCTGAAATTTGGATATCTTGATTTTAACTGACAAGGTGCCCTCTCACAAATTGTATTAAAATAAACAAATATCAGCAAACCTTAAAAAAACCCACAGCTCCATCGCTTTTCACCAGTACAGCTACAAGATCCATCTTGCAAGAAAACAGGCAATTTCCATGAATTAAATTTCTGTCCAAGATTCTTAGAGCTTCCCAAGGGGACTCAGATACCCAGTATTATGACTGTAAATAGCTCATACATTTTACTATTGGAAAAAACATTGTTCCAGCAGAGGAACAGAAGGGAATTCATGTTACTGATAATGATAGACATGGAAAAATAAAGCATTATTTTACTGCCTTTTTTTTTTTTTTTAGATCACATCTGGAGCAATACCCATTCCAATTAGCTCAGGGAGGTATTTGGGTAAAGTGGCTTTAACCAGGGAAATTTCTGTGGGTATTTATTGTCAGCCCATACAACTCCAAGAACAGGCTTCCACTGAACAACTTGGCAGTCAGATGGAAGAATGACTAGCTTGGAAGTACAGGACCACGTAACGCTGCTCTTGCTAATAGTAATTCCTCCTGCTGCCAGCCTCAGGTAATTCCTAATCCAAGTTTTCTCCACTGCTTCTGTAAAATCTGTTCTACTTTCCTCAAGGAGTAAAAGTTCCCACATCAGAAGGGGATGAGAAAACAATCCCATGGCCAGATGACTAAAGGACCAAGAGGAATGAGAGGTCTCTGGAGGGTAGAGAGAATAACCATTGCTACTGCATTTAACACATCACCACTTTATGTTGAATAATAACAAGGGAATCACCTTTTTCCTGGTTTAATAAATATTTCATTATCCCCACAGTGTTTAATTTTTCACTCTTCTGAGTAGTCACAGGTGGAAACTGGCCAGGCTGGGGTCCCCTCATCACTATTCCACAGTAGCTGATGTGACAGCAGTGGCCTGGCAGCCTCACCCCAGCTTTCACAGAAATGTGGTGGGAAGATGAACACCCTTGCAGAGGATAAGTTCCTAATTGAGCTTATTTGAGGATACACTCACCACTAAGAACAGCCTGTAGAAGTGAGGCTTTATCCACAGTAGGTGGAGAGCACTAAAATTAATTGTTCATACAAGCCTGTGATACCAGACGGGATGAATCCAAGAGCACTGTGAGACCAGGCCCAAATCATTCCCAGGTTCCTCTCCATCATCTCTCAAAATTCATGGTTAGCAGAGGAGGACCCTGATTACTGAAAAACAGGCAGAGCCTCCTGTCCTGGACAAGGGCAAGTAAAGAGACCTTCAGAGGTTGTTCCTAACTCAAATTACTCTCTAATTTCAGCAGCAGTCCTTCCATTTTAGGTTTGTTTTCCAGCTCTGAGATAAATGGGATCCACCTGAACAGTGTCAAACACTCCTTCCTCCCTGTGACAAACTGGTGCCTGAAATGGATGTTTTGTTCTGGCCATTTTAAGTCTAGAAGACAGAACATTTGAGATTAGTTTTTGAACTGACCTGTTTGTCCCCATATGAATCTTCCTATCCCAAATTATTCCCTTCTGTTGCTGGTCTGCTCAACAGCAGCTCTGATTTTAAGAGGGGATATCTTTTTCTCCATTCCTGAAAAATAGCCCTAATGTTATCTTTTAGAGGCTACAAGTAAGAGAAGGGGCAGAAGCAGCAGAGAACTGTTCCCTCAGCAGGGACATTCCTGTGGAAGAGCTGGACATGGGCAATAGGCTCGAGCAGAGATCACTGTCAGAGACACCTTCTATGGACAAAGGGGTCACTCCACTCTGGGTTTGAACTGAAGAACCTGCTGGAGGAACAGGACACTGATCCTACACTACAGCCAGACATATCTGCCTTTTGAGTTCAAAACAGACTCACTCACGTCTCAGTTTATCCAATTTCTCTGCTAAACAGATCTATAATTTGGCACTCAGGCTCTGTTCTTACCAGTAAATCAATGAAAAAGAAAATGCCAGGTAGAGAAGATTAGGAAGATCCCGTTCTTTCTGCTGCCTCTACAAATTCCCCCATTTAAGTGGTCTCCATTGAGTTCATGGATTGCTCAGATACTCCAAGAACTTGCCTTCAATCTCATTATCCAAGTAATTTATAAACATAATAAAATGCTTCTGCCTTGACATTAGTTCTTGCAAAATTTTACATTAGTATTAATTTCACTTCCTAGATTTTAATTGAAGAGAGTATATTTTGTCACAAGGGAAACTGAACATTAGTTCTTCTGCTTAACAGCCATGTGGCTTCATTAGAAATTACATTAGTTCCTCATTAAGCAACAATAATAGAGTAGATTTGGGATCAATAAAAATAATACATTGCCCCAAGGTGGTGAATAGTTTGGTTCATTTACACTCTCATGAGCCAAATACTTCAGGATTCAGTATTAAAAGCCCCCCAAACTTTCATGAAATGCTTAAGAAATGTCTTTTTATTTCAAGAAATGCAGATTCTGATTGTAATGGAATAAACGCTCATGCTCTGGCACAGCTCTGCATCCCCCAAGCAAAGATTTAATTATTAAGAACTTGCACCATTTTAAGAAATCACACCATTAAAAGAACCGAACAGGGAGTTTCAATCTCACCTGCAGAACTGACAGATTCAGATTCACCCCACAGAATAAAGCACCTTTGCTGGACCATTTGACCCCCTACCAGCACTTAGCCACAGGTCAGCTGGTAAATGCCATTTTAGGTTTCAGGGAATTTAATCATGAAATGGACATTTACAAAAACCAAAGCAAACCTTTCAACCACCTCTGTCAAGCGAAGGAAAAGCTTCAAAAATATGGTGTAACTTGGTGTCTTCTTATTGGAAATCGTCTATTTAGACAGACTCCTTCCTCTCTGGAGTCATTAGGGATTTGTTATCCACTTTAATAACAGACTTGTAACCAAGTCTAAGCCTAGCTCCAAGAAGATAAGGATCATGCCTGAAGCCCCAGGATTCACATCTCCAAAGTGACAGCTGTGCAGACTGTGACTCCTTTCCTCTTCACATACACTGATACTTCTTTGAACAGCCAGAAACCACCTTCCCTCCTAACATGTACATGCATTCCACTGCAGGATTCATCAGCTGGGAGCCCACATTCCTCAGTGACCTCGTTGCAGGAGCTCAGAAAGTCCCATGAGGAGTAAACCACACTATTCCAAGTGTAGAGCAAATCTCCCTTCAACAAGCACAGCTGCCATCAGCATAACACAAGGTTCAGAACCAATGTGATCTGGCTTTCACAGCCATATGGCAGAGTTCAGCCTGACCTTTGAACAGGAACCTCAAGGAATTAGGCAAGGGGCTGTAATATCTGAAAGAACCAGCCTCATTTCCTTTCCAGTGCTCCCAAAGGTGAGAAGAAAACAAGCGCACGTTTTTCTATTTGCAAATTTGAAGCATTTTCAAGAGCAACCTTCCTGCAGCTGTTTTGGAGAAGAGTGTGGCATGTTCCAAAATCTCAGCTTCAGTTTGCTATCAGATTTCATCAACAGCTTGCTGCTTTCACATAACTCAAACCAATAGATATCAAATATTGTGTACAACTATATTTTCCCTCTCCTCTTACCCCTTTTTTTTTTGGTATTTATTTTGCAGCAACACCTACAGGGCACCAACCTATGTCAGACTGGTTGCTTGAGGCACTACATCTGCTTTTAAAGATGCAGCACTTGACTGCATGGCCATAAACCACAGATGAAATTAAGTGTGGATGAACACTGGAGCAGAAAGAATGCATAGCTCTTCCATCCACAAAGGAGACACACAAAATATATTCATGCCCTATCAGGCTGTTGTTTTGGAGAGAGATTGGATCCATCAAAAGCTGAAAGTGAGCAAAATGAGGGTACTGGATCATGTTTATCTCTATATTAAGATGTTAAGTAATATTTGGGTTGTCAGATCTTTTACAGTGAGTCTGTGGGAGGGACCCCTTTCAATGTAAGCTTTTCGCACACGTATTTTCTTTGTTAACTGCAAAACTGGGAAGGATCTGGAAGAAACTGATTGTTCCTCCTCCTGCAGCCTGCCTAATTGTTTATACAATTGCAGTGTGAGCAAACCACTGCTGTCATGTAGTAACATCTCACCTCCAGTCAGCGCGAGCAGGGCTGACGACAGTGTGCGTGTGTGTGACATCTCCCTCACGCTCTTTCAGCCAAATACACTGCTGTATGCAAAATTAAAGGCATAATTCATGTACAGGCTCACACATGGCAGCCTTCAGGAAGATACTGGAGTTAATGAAGACTGACAGTGACATAAATAAGAATAAAATGGAACCGCGATGCACTTGCAGCACATTCTGACATAATATCACCCCACTGATGTCAATGGTCATGCCTTAGGAAAGGAAACTACATCATAAAGTTCCAAACCAGACATGCCAGGTAACTGTGGAGAAAGCCATAGTTCTGGACAGTAACTGAATTCTCATTCTGAATGCGACAATTATGACAATATAAGTGGGTTCCAAATTAGCAAACACGGGGATTGGTGAAGCAGTGAAACTATAAGAATGAGTAATATCAACAATATAAACTCAGGCTGTCAGGAGAAGTGGAGAAAAAGCTTCATTTCCCTGCAAACTAAATGAATGTTATATTTTTCAGAGGTTTGGGTTTGTTTGTGCTGTTTTGATTTTTCCTTTCAAGCAATACTCTATTAGACAAAGGCAGAAAACAGGAAGAGAAAGCCCAAAAATGTGCAGTTTCTACTTGACCTACATTGTTCCAATTGATCACAGACAATTATAGCTATATTTCATCTACTGTCCTAAAGCTGTCTCCTACTCTCATACATAACCCTCCAAATCTAACAGACATGCACAGAGATGCAGACACACAAATAACTGCAGCTTTAACATACAGGAGGCTGCTGCTTTTGTGATGGAATTTTATATTAAATACAGCTAGTAGCTCAATTTCCTTGGAGTAAGGCTCAAAAATTATATTTTTTCCATATATCAAAGAAAGGAGGGGCAGGCAAACAATGCAAGAAACAAGAAAAATCATCATCTTAAAAGGATGGGAAGCAACAGAGAGCAAAGGAATCCCTTCCCATCAGGTCCCACCACACCCAGTACCATTAACCACAGCCCTACATGATTTTTCTTGCTCAGAGTAATAGTGAAAATCTACATTACTGTCTTATTTCAAAACCATGTGACTTAAAAAGAGCTATTATTGTTAAAATAATTAAATTTATACTCTTCAATTTTATCTTAATACATTAGGTTTTTTTCCTCTTCCAACACAAACCATTCTGTGATTCCATGGTTTTCAAACAGAAATAGAATAAAGGCTTTCAGATATTTTAAAAGCTAACAGAGCAGACCTACAGACCAAGCAGTTCTTTCACTCAACAACTTAGATATTAAAAGATCAAATCCTGTTAATGAAACGCCAATGATCTGGTTTCTCTCAGTGAAACCAACCCTCACATGTTTTTAGGTTTTCAGGATATTTAACACGTACTAAAATGCTTCCAACAAGCCAGATACCTTCTGTTTCCCCACCTTCACTCGGCATCATTAACTCACAACATGGCAACTTCAGTGCATTAATTGAAAAAGCATAAACCTGCCTTATGAAGACTCTTGTTGTGCTCAGAAAGCCTGACTGAGAACACGGTGTCATTGCTGTTCAGACACATGGCAAGAGACAGCCCATGGTCTGGTGAGTCCGTAATCTAACTAGACATGACAAACCAAGTGTGAGGAACTGACTTGCTCAAGGACATGGAGCAGAGCATCAGCAGAAGAGCAGAGGGAATCCAGGTCTTTGTCAGCTCAGCACCCTACACAGTAAGTCATACTGTCTCTGGAAATAAAAGTATTGTGAATCTGCAATTGTAATAATTCCTTCCCTTTTGATCAGTTTCTACTGAGGAATCACTCTGGATAACCTTCTGACACACACAGAAGCTCATTTACTTAAAACAACAAGACTTATCCCAAAGGAAAATACTCAAGAGAGAGGTCTGATTCCCAAGAACAAACTGTTGAGAAGGTCTTAATACAAGAGCAAACAAAAATGTCTTGAAACTTAGAGTGCTGTTAAAAAAAAAATGCTATTATTAAAACAACTGAAAAGCAGAAAAATAGATCGCCCACATGGAAATGGGCACATCCTTCCTTCAGATTAAGGCACCTCCCTTCAAATTTGTGCTCTGTACATACGAACTGAACCTTTCCAATGTACACTGGTATTAATGGTACTCAGGACTTGCATATGTTGTTTCCAATCTTCTTTTTAATGGATCCCAGACATTTGAGTTTCCCCTACAGAGCACACGACCTCTGCTTGTTATTAAAGCACTTCATCTGCATTTAAACCTAGTGCTCTGTCTTTGACTTGGTATCAAAACATCCCTCTTGAAACGTGTGAAGCATCAGAAATCCACCTGTGCCAGTGGAAAGCTCTTTGTGCCCTTTTATTTTTGGTCACCTAATTTTCAAATCTGTTTTGACAGAGGTTTGTTATTCCTGTCCTCCTCCTTGTCTCCTAAATGCTGTAAACTGACTCAAAGGTGGGTTGCTCCACAACTTCCCTGGTTATGAGGGCAAACCTAGGGTTGGATAGGGACCACTTTCTATCCCAACCCACATCTCAAATGATGCATCCCCCGTGCTGAGAGTGATCACAGGCTGTGCTCTAAGACTGGCTGCTCACTGTGGTTACAGCAGCTGGAAATCTGCCCTCCCTGTCCCTGGGCACTGGGAATCTGTGCCATGGCCTTGAGGCTTCACACTGGAAAGGGAAAATCTCCAAGGGTCTAAGCCAAGCATCCTGCTCAGACTCTGAGCTCAGTCCATCACAGGACTGCTGGAGGAGGCCAGAGCAGGAGCATCCACACAGAGCCCCTTGGTCTGCTTGGTCAGCTGAGTCAGCCTGAGCGAGGGTGGCTTGACTAAGCCTCTACATCTTGGCCAAAAGGTTGAAAAGAGACTTGACAAACTCTGAAATAGAAATATTGTTCCTTTCAACAATCAGTGTGCTGAGGTTAAGCTTGGATTTTGCATGACAAGGAGATCTGCAGAGAGATTCATTTTGAATTGGAGAAACCCAAGAACCAAGTTGCATTTCCTGCTTGTTTTTCTCAGTACTGCAGTAACCAAGATCACTGTCATGCAGAGGAGGAACAATACACAGACCTTGCTCCACGTGAACACCACTGACTTCAAGAGAGAAAAATGCAGTTCTTATTATTCACTCCAGACTACAGTTTAAAAATCTGTGTTTACAGACTGTCTCCACCACCAAGGAACACACAAGTCACCCTTGTTTGCACAGCACTGCTCATAATGGACCACCTGGAAGATGAAAAGATAGTGCAGCCTGTCAATTTAGTCTTTTTCTTATTATCAGCAGCAGCAGCAAAGAGCAGTCACTGTGCTGCCTTCTCTGAGGGGAAAAAAAACGACAAAAGGTTCTTTAAAACACCGTTTTCACACCATTACACAAAATTCAAATATGTGCTTTCTGCATGTTTGATGAGTTCTTAAGTTCAGTGAATTCAAATTTCAGAAGTACAAAAGTTTCTGTCTATAGCCACACGTGGTTTTTTTCCCCTTCCCTTTAAATTTGATGAGGTTGCACACAGGAGCTTTGTTTTCTCCCCACTGCACACACGTCCTCTGGATGCAGACAAATGACTACTGAACAGCTCTAAGATATCAAATAAACAGAATCCAGTACATCGAATTAATTCTAATATTTGACTAGAAAATGCAGACAACTGGGCTCTCAACCTGGCAAGGTATTAATCTCCATGGAAATAAATTGAACTAAAAAAATATGCCTAAAATTCAGGTTTAAGTTGTCTCTTGTATTGGATTTCTGAGTGAAGGAGTTCACGGAATAAACACATCCATTAAACACCTTTTCAATATCACCAAGTGCTATGCTAAAAGGTTCCAATGGCCAATCCATTTTCCACTTCCTGTATGATTTTAAGATATACACATTGTCTTTTGTGTCAGGAATGCTGCTTTTATTTTCCATTAGTCTCTGCTAACAGTTCAGACCATCCATTATTACACCTTAACAACCTTGCCTCAGTGCTTGTTACAATTTAACTTTTACAGAGCTTATACTGATTTTACTGATGGAACATTATTATCAAAAACTCCTTCCCTTTATTAGAATAATAAAGAATCCCCAAATTAAATGACCATTTTACTACTCACCAATCAAAGCCCTAATTGTTGTAGAAGACATTTTAGGGAAAGGAGTGTTCTTTCAGTGTCCAAAAGCAATTTAGTATCCCAGCAAGAACATTTCCCATTAAACACAGGTTTGGAAACATCAAGTAGAAATGTGCTGCATATTGACCAAACTGAGTGAGCTCTACCTTTGTGGTTTTAACTATACCGCTTACACAGAATAAAATCAAACTGTTATACAAACACACAGGCAACTTGAGAAGCAAATAGAGGAAGTGGACAATGAATATTCTACAGTTGTCATCAGGCTCTTACTCTGCTATTGCAAGGTAATGTCCATGAAGTCAGTGAATTTATTAACTACAGTAAATTGGGATTAATATCCCAATTTGGAGCCTGAGAGGCACCAACTGCACACAAGCACTGGTTAAAAAAAAAAAAAAACAAACCTTCAAGAGATATATTTGGCTGTGGTTTTGTGGTTTTATTAAAAATCTGGATTACAGTTAAGCAGCTTATATCATCAGGAGGGAGTCTGCAGACAAGTCTACAATTTTGCTTAGAAACTTTGATTAAAAATAACTGCAGCTAAAAAATGTCCAACTTCAAAAAAAATGCTACAAAACTTAGGACTTATCAGTATCTGGCAGACAAAACATAAGTAGGGAGATGAGATGAGCCCAAACTACATTGCTTCATTCACATATCAGACAAAAATTTATGCAGCAGGGATTCGTGACTAATTCTGAGGACTTCCAAAGACAAAATCATTCAGGTCAGAGGAAAACTCTAAATCCAAAATCAGAGTCAGACCAAGAAGATCTTTGAACCCCCCAAGCATATATATTTCAAACCCCCTCTTGTTCCAATGCTAAATTATTCTTAGAGTAATATTTTAATTTTTTCCCTTATAACCACTTGGAACATCCTGCTTTTCCATCTCTGGCCAGTCTCTCATTCTCCCACCATTCACTTCAGAACAAAGCCCAGCCCCATCTCCTTGGTGACTCCTCACATACAGGTCAAGAGTTATTAGGTCTTTGCTTGGCCTTGTCCAGAAAACACAAACCCAGATCTCCCTCAGCCTCTCCTCTTGGTTCACATGCATCAGCCACCTTGACAGCTCCTGTTCTGGGCTCACTCCAGTTTCCCTCCACTTCTCTCATCCTGTGACAACTCCAAATTGGACACTATTCCAGGCTGGCTGTAATGAGCAGCAGGGAATCCCAGTTTCCCCAAAGGCAGTGGCTGTGCTGGAGCTGCTGGAGCAGAGGACACTGCTCAGCCCCGGCACCGCCAGAGCGCTCAGCTCAGCCTGCTGTGCTCACCAGAACGCCCCTGTGCTGCAGCACAGCTGCCAGTGCCCAGCTGGCACCACTGCACAGCTCAGGAATTTGTGTTTGCCCTGTCAGTCTCCATGAGGTTCTTATTTCTCCAGCCTCTCTGGGTGCCTCCGAAAGACAGCCCTCGAGTTCATTGCCTGCACCCTGATTTGGTGTCCATGAGGATTCCATCACCTCCTCCAGATCACTGGCAAAGACATTAAACCTGCCAGTTCCAAGGTGGCCCTCAAAGGGCTCCATTTGGCACTGGCTGCCAGGTAGAGTTTGCAGCAAGAGCAATGGAAAGTCAGCAGCACACTTTTATTTTTTCCCTTCAATCTTGTTTAACAAACATCATTAATGTGCAGTTCTTTTGGTTCACATTAAACCAAGCTTTTTAAATTCAATAACAGACTGATGGAGAATACAATGTCCAGGGTCACTCCAATAAGAAGGTACAACATTAATTTTAACAGGGGGAACAAATCTGGCTCTGTTTCACAGAACAAAATGCAAATGCAGAAGCCGTGATATGAACAAGTTCTACAATCAGTTCAAGACAGATTAGGACACTGGGGCACAGGCTGTCCTCTGTAAATAACGGCTGCCACTATCACAGCCCTTCCTCAAATGTGCTAATTACATCCTGTTATCAAATGATGATGCAATTAACCAGGGTGGCCATTTCTCTTATCCTGCATGCTCCTTTGGTGACCTAAAAGAATAAATTTAGACACACTCCTGCTTCTTGAATTTCCAAAGTCATGAAATACAAAGGTTCCTCCATGCACTGCCAAGATGTATAGTTTTGCCTTGCCTATCTGAGACACTGAAGATCACCCAGGCCTCAAGGTTAAGTAAATGTAGCAATTTATCAGAGACCTTGTACACATCTTGAAATCTTTTTCTCAAATTTGGAAGATGACATAATTTGAAGTGAATGTGAATCTTCTTTCACAGATAAGTCATACTGGTACATTTTCCCAGGGTTTCAGTGCTATAAATCACAGTAGCTTCCTTAATTTGTGGAGATTTTACATGGCAATTTTACCTTGCACTTTAAAAATGGTTTATTTGTGAACTTGTCAAAGGTAACTGCTACTGCTTCTAACTTTTTCCAGGAAGTCTGCCTAGTTTTCATGCTCATTAACACTGCAGTCTCCCAGACCTTTGTGATACTCAGGATAATTAATTCCCAAGAGAGCTTCCTTCATGCATTAAGATGTAAACTCTGAGCTCTTAAGAGAAAGACACCTGTGGCCCTCAGAGTCCACCTCCCAAAATAAGTCAAGAAAAAAAAATGTAACACATCATCCCTCAGCCTTCCTTTCCATTAGCTCTACTTACAGCAATGAGTGGGAAGCAATTCCTCAGCATTCGACAGCTAGACCAAAACAGAGGCTTAACACACGCAAGTATTTGTGGTAGAACCAAATATCTACTGGCACACTGGCAGATACTGCAAATACACAGAGTGACAACACCATCACCTCATTCCTGGGCGTTTTTAGGCTTTTGAATGTGCTCCCAACGTGGAAGATTCAAATAAAGTTGAAAGAAAGCAGATCCATTCAGCACTGAGAACTCCAGCTGACTGAGCAGAGCTGAACTTTAAAACCTCTTATGGAGCCCTGGGTACCTGCACTGCATTATTTACAACCAGCTCTTCATCTCACACTTCCCAAATTGGAAGGGAAACAACATACTAAATTCTAGAGAATGAGTTAATTCATGCCAATATGGGTTACCAGGGGGTTATTTGTATGCATCAGCCTATGTAAAATGCAAGCTCTTTCTTCTGCAGTTACATTACACATATAACAATATTAGGGAAAAAGCCTGAAATCTTAACTTATCACCACTGGTTGAAGAAACCAAATGCTTTGCCTCCAACAAAACAAGAAGTCACAGCCTAAGAAATCAATTGCCATCCACATCATTTTGGACATGTCACGTCGTGTCCCTGACCTGCTGGTTGCTAGTCCATAATAGCAGGGAGCTCACATTAAGCTTTTCAACTGCTTTAACCAGCTTGGTGCTCTCACAAACACATTAGCAGAACCTAAAGGCAAAGGTTCTCTGTATATTCAGTGCCAGGTGTTCATAAGAGAAAGAAAATCCTGTGATCACAGCTTTACAAATAGAGAATTCAAGCAGGAAGATTAAACCCTTTGCCCAAGAGCAGACAGGCAGTTAGTGGCAGATCAAGTGTTTCCTGAATCCAGCCCAATCCCAGAACACAAAGCATCTTTGCTTTCTACTCTGTCAGATTCTTTTCCCCCCCATGCAGAGCTAACACATTCAGCACTTTTCTTTAAAAGAAATAAACTGAACATCAGCCACCACACAGGTGCTGCACTTCCAAAAGGAACCTGTGCTCCAAGCAGCAATATGTTCTGCAGCATTTTGTTTCTCAGTTATCAAACAGAGTTATCACATACCATCCTGGTTTCACAATATTATTCAAGGGTGGAAATCCCTAATATTAAATTCATCCATTATATAATTTTTCCAACATAAAAAAGCAATGCCATGGACAACCCTGCCCAGCAAAACAACTCAAGTGGAACCCTGGAGGAATATTACCCCAGTATGACTTTCTGTGTACAAATACCTTGCTTACTTGAGCCAGCAGCAAGTACCTCCACAGGCTGGTGGTTTCCCCAGGACTCCCAGAAGCTGCCCACATCCTCCCAGCTCTGAAGAGAGCTGAGACCCTGAAATGGTCTCTGTGCTGCCCAACCCTCCAGAGCCTGAGGGAGCCGGGAGCTAATCCTGTCTGACTGAAAGCACCTGTGGTTTCATTCCCCAAACCCTGCAGCTGTTAAGACTTATCCCCTGAAGGAGAGCAGCCCAGCTGGGAGGGAGACAGGGAGCCTGGCCAGCACAGTCACCACAGACTCCAATCACCTGGGGCAGGAGCAGGGCTTGTAAAATGGCAACAGCTGAGGGAGCAGCAACCATGGGGCAGCAGCTCCTCAGCTCCTGTTCCACGACCCCCAGGGAAAGCCAGATTCAGTGAGGAGTGACAGACTTGCTCAGGCAGTGATGGGGCTGTGCAGCCCAGCAGGTACACCTGGGCACAGAGGTGTTCCTGATCAGGTACAGCCTGCCCAGGGTGGCCAAGGCTGAAGAGAGAACACAGTCTTAAGCTGTGCCAGGGGAGGTTTAGGTTGGCCATCAGGAGGAATTTCTTCCCAGAAAGGGTGATTGGATATTGGAATAGGCTGCCCAGGGAGGTGGTGGAGTCACATCCCTGGAGGTGTTTAAGGAAAGACTGGACGTGGCACTGAGTGCTGTGGTCTGGTTGATGTGGTGGTGATGGGTTGTAGGCTGGACTTGGTGATCTCAGACGTGTCTTCCAACATCATGGAGTCTGTGACTCTGTGCCATCCCAGAGGCACAGGAATAGCTCAGAGGAAAGAGAAGGAACATGCAAGAGGAAGAGATTCCACTTCTCCCCTGCACCGTGGATTCCCAGCTCCAGGCAGGCTTTGGGTGTGCAGGACATTGCAGGGGATGCAGGAGCAGTGCTGATTTTGGGCACTGGGGCATTCCAGAGAACAAATGTTTGTGCAGCCCTTGATTATGAGGCACAGAATCTTGTAACCTACAAGTAGAAGCTCTTAAAAATGTTCAAGTTCATTAAAGTTCATGTTTTATTTATGTGGCTCTGTTATTTCACTGTCACATATGAAGAGGGAGAACAGTGACTGATGGTTTTGCATCATGGGTTCAAGACCCACAGTAATTTAGACCCTGAGTGTAACAGCAGTGTTTTCAAGTGTACTGAGTATTCCAGTGTAACTGGAAACAAGATCATGGGCAATATTTTATCACCTCCATCTTCCAGCTAGGTTTTTATTCTATTACTCTCTGCCTTGTGCCAGGGCACTGCAGAAAGCTCAAGGAGGTGCCTAGGTCACTTCAGAAGGCACTTGCAGGCACCTGGGGCAGCCCAGGAAGGGGCAGGAGCATCCCTGGGGTGCTGTGAGAGACACACAGGGGTCCCTGGGGCACAGGTTGCATTCAGGAGCATCCAGGGGCTGCCTGGGTCTATGGAAAGGCCCACAGGGAGCCCTGGGACACCCCAAAAGCAGAGCACAGCCCATGGGCTGGGCCATGGTGACCCTGTGGAGGTGCAAGATGGGACCCCCAGCCCACGGCAGAGCCCAAGGCTCAGGCTGCAGGCATGTGCAGGGTGGTGAGGACAGCCCTGAAGAGCTGCTGGGGCACATCAGCCCTGCCCTGGCACAGCCCATGGAGTCTGGGATTACAGCAATTAATACCTCATTCAGTGCTCCCAGGCCCCTCTTCTCACTGGCAAACACTAAGTGTATACCAGCAGCAAACCGAGCTCCACACTGGATTCAGGCAGGGCACCACCTCTCCCTTTCACTGTGCTGAAGTGCTACTTAGCCTGCAACGTTGTGGTACTACATATAGAGAAATAATTTTCTTTTCAATAGAGCTAAACTTTACATAATAGAGGATTAAGAAACACAGCACGGCACAATGCAGTAAATTTAACCTAATGCCTTTTGTCTGAGCAAAACAATGATGACAAACAGCTCCAAACAATTTATATGTTCCCAAGAAAGCACAGAAAATTTATAGAATCATAATTCAATCTTACTACCTTACAGGAATAAATAAGAGATCAGTTGGTGTCTAAATTAGTATATGAAGTATTTTCATAATAATAAGCCTATCTCCCACCAAAAAGGTTCTGAAATACACTACAATCAAAATTCTGTACAGATTATAATAACTGATTACATAAAAGCTTCAGAGCACAGAAACAGAAACAAGAAATTAGTCACATTGGTCAGAACTAATAAGACCCAAAGAAGTGGGCTAAAGAAAATAAAAGAAAATATTAAGGGCATTGATTATAACCCATTATTTTAAAGTTGTTGGAGAATAAGAAAAGCTGTTCCTGAAATAACTGTACTAGCACAATTAGAGGCATTTGGGAAAGATTATATGATTATGAAGAAGTATCTCTAGCAAGAAATGGCTTGTTAGTGGGGAATATGGACAAGGAGTTTAAGGCTGGTCTTCTTATTCTTACCACATATATAGTCCCCCAAGTAAGTTATTTTCTTACTACTTCAATATCTCCTGTCTGTTACTGCTACATTCAAACCACAGATTTTAGGATACAAGGGCAACACATTCAAAGTAATAATGCACTCAGACTGCTTCAAAACCAGCCAACACCACACAAACCCAACCCAGTAACACATCTCTGAGACAATGAATAGGGTGCTCATAGTTTAATCCTGGAGTAGATCCAGCAATAATAACCACCTTTCCCACAGTGATATTTATGATAGTTATTACAATCTTTGTTAATTAAACAGAGCAGAAAAAGATCCAATGAGATGACATCACAGTCAAAGCTCCAAAGGCTTTGATTTTTTTCTAACTGTAAAATGGGGAGGGTAAGACATACCTAGTCCAGTGTCAGTTAATGAAACCTGCAAATCATGTCAGTTGAAGTTTTGGATATGGAGGTTGCAGGTTTAGGCATATCTTCTGACAAGTGGCTCTGCTCTACAGAACTGAACTGCACAGAACTGCCAGCACAAAGCCACCAGGCCAGGACTACCACATGCCATGGTCAGGTACCTGTGGCACCTTTGCTTAGATACAGCAATAAGGGCAATCTTGGATTGTACACATCATGACTACTTCAAGGGAGAAGCTGTGATTCCTTCAAAGAAAAGCTCAGCAGAGGCATTTGCTCAGAGCCAAGATGTCACTGATCAGCTCTTCAGTATTTTGTAATATTGAAGGCAGAACCTCTTGCCTTCTGAGCATCGTTGAGTTCAAATCTGAGAAGAAAATTAATCCCAGTGCACTCCCTTGTGGTTTCCAAACCTCAATTTATACAACTTCCTAAACAGAAATCTCTCCAGAGAACTTGTGTTTTGAAGAATACACACCAGAAGCAAGGCTGAAAAAGCAGCAGCACATCTTAAAGGCACAACTTCTTGTGCCTGTTAAGTGACAGTCACACCACAGCAGTGCAGAGCTTGTCTGGAGGACAAGAACATTCACACACATCCAATTCCATGCTGGGCACAGCCAGTGCTTTGATTTTGGTCCCCTAGTAAGGTTGGGGAGATGAACATTAGACTTCACTCTCAGCATTGAATACATTTAATATTCTAGAACGAAAATAACTTAGAACAGGCAAGAGGCGTGAGCAGTCAGAAAGACGGCCTGGTTAGAAGAGGGGTAAAAAAAAATTAACTAGAGAACAAATGAAAATGCCAACCAGCCTGGGAAGCAGGAACACCCTGGTAAAGTGCAGCTGAGCTCTGAAGTACATCTGGGGCACCTACAAACTGGAGACATCCTAAGATACCACTGGTAAGTGGGAAAAAAAAGAAAAAAACAGTAACACCTTATTGTCTGAAAAATGAAAGAAAACAATGACATTATTTACCAAAATAAATGAAAAGTACAAAGAAAACAGGACTCATTAGAACCTCATTTTCCCCCCTGCAGATGGACACACAGGCAGAAGCCAGACTTGTGAAAGACAGCTCAAGAATTTTGTCCACCCATATGCACACGCACCACTCTAATTTAACCTTCAGAGCCCTCTCTCCTCTCCTATGCAGAGTGAGCACTCTTGAGAAGGAAGAAATCAAACCTGAAAGCCCTTCACAGAGATGAAAAGTTCTATATGTTATTTCAAGCCTACTCTGGATAGCTGATACTCTTCTTGAACAAGGACATTTTAACTACTTTAACAGGGTGAAAGAGATTTGAGTGTACTTCAGCAGAATAAGTACAATTATGTGCATTAGACCTCTATAGGAGCTTAAAGCACTTTAATGGGATAAAGCAGAATTTAAGTGCTATGCACTGTAGGACAGTTAAAAAATGGATCATTTGATAAAGATTTAAACTAACTTAATGGATACAATAGCAATTATCTACAGAGCAAATTGCTAGAAACAGATTTTGAAAATAATCTTCTTTTCATGAATTCACGGGAAAAGATTTTATTTCTACAGTGCACTGTCCACATTTAGCAATTTAGTGAACTATTTCTTCCAACACCAGAATTAAATTAGCACAGATCCACCTAATACACCTAATGTTGCTTAGGTGGCTCTTAGTTTTCTAATAACCCTCACAATGGCAGCATTTTTAAGTGACAACATTAGCAGAAACCTGCCAGTGCTCTTCCTCAGCCAAATTTCACTGCACAAATCACTTCTGCACGAACAAAGAGCAGATGAGAGGGGAAAATTAATTAGTTCAGTGGCTTATTCTCTCTCCTGCAGACACACAATAGACATCACCAGCACCACACAGTTACAAGAGCGTAGAGGGAGAGAGGGTCTCTCTTCAGGTTTTCCTTTTCCTCTGAGCACCCAATGTCTTCACAGAGGGAGGATGACCTGGAATTACACACGTTGCTGGTGAATTAGATGGTGAAAGAGAGCTTGTTAAGCATGGCACCTCACTCATTTTAACATGCTCAAGACATTTTAAGCGTCTTCGCTTTCAAAAGACACCAGATTCTCCCACCTGAAAAATCACACCTCTTGCATCTCAAATTGGACAGCCAAGAAGTCAGGTAAAAGCAACAATAATTCTCAGTTTAGAATTTCAAATAGCCAAAGATTCCTTTTTTGTATTTCGAGCCAGCATCAAACAATACCAAAAATGTGCAACATTGCATGGAAAAATATTTCTGGTTTATAAATCTATCATTGTTAACATGAAGTAGTGTGTAAAACCACATGGTTGCTATTTCACAGTCACCAAACAGAACGCTACTAAAGCCTCTCGTCATCCCACCCTCACAAAGAGCAGCATTGATGTGGTTATCTCATAGGCATCTACATGAAAGACACTTGGAAACAAGAAATACATCCAATTCTGTATGTTGAACATATTTAGTCAAAGCCACATAAGTATATTTAAATCCAAACCTGTTTTATTTGCTTAACATCATTTAATTTTTCACTGAGCTTATAGCTGTGTTTAGTTTTCTGGTGTAGAACTGAGCTGAGTCTCCTGTAGTTTGAGTGTAATGAGCACAAAACCAATTAGTGCATCATGAAATTAAGAATTTGAGTAAAGATATTTACATTTCTTCTTACATTAACTGCCAGCTAACATGTACCAACTCTACACATTTAATATATCTTAGATTTTAGAGCAAAAGCAGCCCCTTCATTTGTCATTGTCCCACCTGAATCACACTCACTGTATTGCCCAGAATGTCACCTCATGTCTCTGTAGTCTTTTTTTATTTCCACACCAGACTATGATCATTACATTATGGAATCATGGAATCATTTAGCTTGGAAAAGACCTTTAAGATCACAGAATCATAAAATCCTTAAGGTTGGAAAATACCTTTAAGATCCTCAAGTCCACCTGTAACCCATCACTCAGGTCCACCAATGAATCATGTCCCCAAGTGCCACATTCATCAAATAACGTTATTTACTTCACTTTACTTGGTACGCCTAAATTTTTTGAAGGCATGAAATTTACTCTTCCCTGATTTTACTCACAACAGGTATTCTAATATAAGTAATTGCTCTATGATCTAACATGTTGCTGTAACTGAACAATTCAGAAGATAACATGAAGAAGAAATTATTGATTAGGCTCAATTTTTAGTTCAATTTAACTCTTAGACAAGAACTTGATTCCTGTTAACTTGAAATGACTACAGAATATTCAGAAAATCTTTTGTGCCCAATGCAGAGTAAGGAAAGCAACGTGTTTTTTGCATCAGTGACCACATAAAACATGATGAGCAGAATTTCCACATTTGAAACTCCTGATGAAAACTGGGCAGTAAGAAGTAAATATTTGCATTTGAAGAGCACAAACATTTGCTTTTGAAGAGCACAAACAAAGTAGGCACAACCCAGCTGAACATAAATGTAATTTCTTTGAAAAATTAAGTGCTTTCACTTCTTCATGGCCTGAGAATCCCAAACCCCAAAACTGCCAGAAGAAAGGGTCTATACATTATAAAACTTCTATTGCACTCAGTTGTAATTAAAGCTCTTCAACACTTTTGAGAATTTAGCAAAACATCCCAGTTTCAACTTCCAACATATTGCAGAGTCTACCTGGCAAGTTTAGTTCTCCCACCAGTAAAACCACCCAGCATCAGTTGTAAGTTACAGACAGTTTTAATGCAGCTGTTTGTAAATGCAGACCTGAAATGAAATACTTCATGTCTTGGATAGCTCGCTCACAGCACCATTTCATTCCAGTTTTAATGTTTAAAGAAAGATTTTCCACAAAAATTTCCCTCTCTGTAACTTCTATTGTGGATGCCCTCTTGGGAAAAAATAAACATTTAAAGAGGAAAAATATAGAACCAAAAATCTTTACTCAGTTACACATGCTCAAAGCCCACTGAAGTTGATGAAAAGAAGGCACTGATTGCATCTCCAGTGTTAATGGTTGATGCAACTGAAGGCACATAATAAAAGAAATAAATACAAAAGCCTTCTCTCTGCTTTTGTCAGCTGCAAATAAACACTGCTCTTGCCCATTCAGGTCAAAAGATAAAACATAATCAACATCTGCATCCCAGCAAAGTACAGAGACTGTCATGCATTTGTTGTATTCCAAAGGAACAGTCTCTTCCAGGGACTCTTTTACTGTATAAGGAAAATACCTGCATAGTAAATGCAATCTTTAGCACAACATCTCAGTGGGCAAAGTTCAATAGGAAGGTTGTTAGCAGGGGATATTGGTCTTTTTTTGTGTGTTCCCTGATGAATCTTTTCCTTCCCTGACCTCTTTCCATTTTCTGCCCAAAGTGAATCCCACCATGGCGATGCTTTTTGAAATGCTAAGAGCATTATAAGTAACCCAGAACATTCCATTCCTTAACTTCATTGAATCCAAACAAGTGAAGTTAGAGAAGCAAAAATTTGTGCCCAATTAGGTGCAATTCACTGCACCCAAAGAAGGAAAACATAAGCATACAAACTTCACCTCTCCAGAGCATCCATGTAGAATAGCAAAGGACGACACTGCACTGTTTTTAAACACTGATTTTTTTTGCATGATGTTCGTTAGGCTTTGCTTACTTCCAGTTACATCACTAGTGGTGCTTTTCATACAGCTTATTTTGAATCCTAGCAATGCCAAAACCTGGTACCTGAGCCGAATCTGGTTTTATTTTCTGTCATGTTCATATCTATCCTCCTTCACATTTTGCTTAACATTTCTGCTTGGAAATGACTGGAGTTCATCCAGAGAAAATAAAAGGGAAGCATACACACAGCACACATACACATTGGCACAACACACCCAGAGATAGACAGTGAAAACCACCAGTTATTTTCTGTTCAAAGGAATAGGAAACCTGCAATATTTCAAATCCCATCCCGCAGTAACTTTGAAAAACACAGCCATTCTCTTTGAGAACTCCTGTGAATTATTCTCTCATGTTCACTTGTGCAGAAATCAAAGCAGGGCTAACAAGATGAAAGCCTTGTTCTATCAGGTTTACTTAGCACTGAACAACTGTCCAAAGCACCTCACCACCCTCTGCTGCTCCCAGCCCACATTCAAAATTCAGGCTGTGTAGTTGTACTCCTACTTTATGAAGAACAAAAGCACCAAACCTCAGATTAAAATTCGGCCCCTTCTCTCCAGATGATGGTAGATGCAGGGCCTTGCCAGGCTCCAAAATAAACCTGATTGTATTGTGCATTCCCCCAGCTGAACTCCCTCTGCTTCCAGGAACGGAAGCAGAAGCAGCAGGTATCCCAGTATTCAGATCATGTCATCTTCCAAGGCTTAAAAAGAAAATAATTATCCTCTAGTAATTGAAAAGACAAAATGAGGTTTAACATCGTGTTCTGATCTTTTTTATTTCACGCTGTGAGAGGATTAATTTACTGAAAATGGAAAGTGCTCCCAGACTGCTGTACCTGGCCCAATATACCCTCACAATCAGGGCTGAGAGGGTGTTTGGGGAACCAGGCACAAAACCTGACCTACTTCAGTGTACACAGGGCTCAAAGTCAGGCTTTCCCACCGTGACTGCAATACAGCTTTGTTCAAGTCCTTTGCTCTCACTGTGTCTGTTAATTGTTCTGTGCACCAAGATAAAGACCCAAGGCTGTTCTGAAGACACTTCATATTTTTCTGTTACTGCAGAGGTACTTTTCCAAACCAACAAGATTTCTCTGTCCTATTATCCAACTGTCAGAGAGCAAATCTTTTCCCTGCCCTGCAGAAATGCAAGATTATCCCTTAGTTAAGATTCTTGTAAGCCCATCAATAGCTTAGAAGAGACCATGAGTTTGCAAAAGCTCTTGGGGAGATTGTGCTTTCATTATTTCTTAGGCCAAGCAACCTCCCCATCATAAACCTCCCCTCATAAACCGCTTTCTTCAGGTTTGATTTCAGCCCAGGAATTCATTTGCTTTCCAAATCACACCCAGCTCTGCACAGCCCTTTCTCAAGCTCTAGGAAGCATCTTTCTGTCACCTCTTGAGGCAGTACTTCATGTTTGTTCCTTGCTCTGTCTTAACAGCACCTCAAGTCCCTCCGTTTTCCCCTCATAACCCCAACTGTTCTCCAGAAAGAAAAACACTTATTTCTAATCCATTAACCATTCTAATGCAAAATAAACATGCAAGACAAATACCATCCATCACATCAGTAAACAAAAAGAAGTTTGTGGGTATTTCAGTGAATCATGATTAGTTGTGCAGTGTTGTTAAATCAAAAGTAAACAGGATAAACCTTGACTAGCAATGAGGCACGAGTCCTAAAAAAACATACAAATATATATAGTAGCCTAAGTTTACAGGATGCCTTCTGTATTTTTATTTTTCTTTTACTTTACATAGCTTTAGAAAGGCTTGCTGTGTTCATCTCTGCATTTTACATACTTTGGTATCTTTTGAGCCTGACACTAACTCTTTTAAAATTTGTAATTAATCTTAGTAATTCTGACTCTCTGGAAGAAGTTTTTTTGCATTTTCTGAATTAAAATACCTACAAAAATGTTCTCTGATTTCTGAAAAATATTTACTAGGTATCTTTACAGGAATCAGAAAAACATTGTCACTCTAAAGCCGTCAGGTGAAAATCACTAATCTGACTGTAGAGGTAAAGGAACCTGCTGGAATCCCAACAATGTTCAATAATGATCCATTTCTGAAAAGCAATGTTTTTTAACAAACCAGCATTTACAAATCAAATCATGTCTCACAAAAAAATTCCCAGGAGCCTCAAAAGCTCGTGGGAAGCCTGAGCAAAGCAAACAGACTTCCCACCTCGCTGGCTCTGGAAAGTTCTCTACATGCATTGGCCTTTCTGCCTGGGGTTAACAAGGAGTGTGCTTTTAAGTCAAATAAATAAATCTGTCTTGTTCATAATTATGGGCTTGTTCAGAGTGATTTGTGCATATGAAACACTCATACGGTCTCACTGAGCTTAAGACCTCTCCAAAAGAATTCCCAGATGTAATAAAAGGAAGTGTCTGACATCTGGGATGTAGGCTGTCATTTTAAGATGCCTGAACTTCTCAGGTGTTTTTTTTGGGTCTGAGACACAGAACTGGAAAAAAGGTTTCTGAAAATAAAAGACTAAATAGGAAATGCCTTTTTTTTCCCCCCCTAAGTCTCCTGGAATAGGCCTTGTCTCCTCAGCTGGGAATTTCTGGTAACCTCTGTATTTATTCTCACCAGTAACTTTTCTCCAGATTGCACAGGTTCTCAAGGTTAAGAGAAACTTGAAAAGCCTTGCTTAAGAATCCTCATGGAGTCGGGTGAGACTCACAAAGCCCTCAGTCACAGCAGATCTCTGTAAAATATTTCCCCTGTAAAAATAAAATGTGACTATCATTAGTTGCTGCTCAGGTTCTTTTACTGCAGTTGGTACAAGCCTCCTGTCATTGTACTCTGGAAAGAAGCATAAAGCAAAGGAGCTTCTGTCCCCACCCCTGCTTTAGTGTGTTCATACCTTTCTCTTCTCTCTCCTTGATCGTAACAACCTGAATTCAATTACAATTTAAACCCCCACACCTCACCACTATCTTTTTGGCACCATATTGTTCTATTTTTCTGCAGCCTGATGAATACAGAATGCACCTTGAAAGCCTGCCTCTTTCACTTTTCACAGGGCTTAAAAAGATGTAGTGCCTATAAATGTCTTTTTTGTTGTTGTTCTTTAATCTTTGATCAAGGGAGTGCTATGTAGAGAAGAAACTGCATATAAACCCCATGACACAGGGAGGGAGGAAAGAAACCATTCTCCACCCTCAGAAGGGAACAGAAATATTCAGACTTCACATACAGGTTTGTTAATGCTGCTAAATCTTATGCTGCCAAAAGAAAAAAAAAAAAAAAGGCAATGAAAAGTGTTCCCAAATCACAGTTTCCCCGTATTTTGAATCTGTAGACAGCTCTTAAAAGCTACAATCTATTTTTCATTTCTTTTATTATCCAGGTCATCTCCTGTAAGATTCTACAATAAGCCCCAAAGCACAGACTAGAAATGTATTTGTTTATAAAACAAAAACAGAGTAAATAGTCCTGCACAGGTGAAAATTCACTGCTGGGATTTTACTCAGAATATCCAAGAACATCCTTAGAAACAAGGATCTTAAGAATTTCAACTTTTTGGCTTTAAAGCTGATAACAGTAAAGAAGAATAGACTTCCCAGCACCTTAATCTTCAGAAGTTCATTAAGACTCAGGTTTCCAAGGGCTGCCATCATTTAGCACACAGATTTGAGGAGCAGTGTCTGCTTAAGGCCTTCAGCACGTGAATTTGTGGAAACCATCTCCAAAATCCAGGGCACCCACCAGGGCACCAGTGATTTAAATCAGCTAATCAGTCATGATGGAAGTCTTCAATTAGCACAAGTTCTGAATATATCATCAAAAACAAGCACTAATAATTTTTACTTTGTTTACAGGTGGCAGCGTTTCACCTTTTACCACTTCCAGAATTCTACACAAATCCTTATTTAAAAGCCACATCGGAAAGAAGCCAAGATTTAACACCATGTGCTGCTCCCAGACTGATCCTTTTCCCCACTTCCATTTCCAGGCCTTTAACTGCAGCAGCCCCACAGCACATCATACTCTTCCCAGTGCAATCCTGCCCCAAAGAGCTCATGAAACAGATGGAAGAAACAAAGGAGCAAATACCAGAGGAGAATTATCCATGGGACAAGGCTGTAGTGAATCAACTCAATTTAGTAGTAAACCTCAATAAATCAAACAATGCTTTGATCAAAAAACACGGACATTAAAAAGAATATCTGCAGTCTGTAGGTGCCCTTGTATGTTGGTGTTGGACAAGACAAGAGCACCAAATCCTTTTTCCACTTGCAGGTGTGGCACCAAGATGAGTAAGAGAGTGTGGAAAAGGTGTCAAAACACAGACAGAACTCAACATTATGTGGGAAGTTTAAGTTTAGCAGATTTAGATGTAGAGAATGAAAACTGAGCTCAAGAGAGCATGTCAATAAGAATCTAAGTATTGCTGTGCCTGCAGAGGTCGTTTCCAGCAGGAAATCACAGAAGGACTTCACAGAGGAAGCTCATAACAGCTGTAACTTCTGTGGTTTTATGAGCTCCATCTATAGGTAATGAAATGAAAACCAAAGAAAACTTCTATCTTACCTTTAAATAATAGCAGAAGTTCTTGGGGACCAAAAAAAGAGAACCTAAAACTGAAGACACATGTGCATGAACAACAGGACAAAACCTGGTAGATTCTCTCTGGCCTTAAGACACTAAAAGGGATGAAATGTTTCTGCTAATGGTTGTTGGATTTTACAGCTCATCAGGGTCTGATGGCAGGAGCTCATAATGCTCAGATGGATCCATAGTCTGCTTTTAGTCTCTTCATGAGTTTACAGTCGACTGGATTTGATAAAAATAAATAGCAGTAAATTCAAGGAAGGAAGGGAAGAGAAACATCCCAGAGTTGACTCAGCCTGTAATATCCAAATCAAATAATTATATAGAAGTCAATGTTATTTTTCTCAACCTGTTCATCAGATTATGCCATAAATAAAGTGGATTGTCCTTAATGAAAGGTGGTTTCAAGATCTCAGTGTTGAAAGACAAGATGGGATTATCATCAAGATGAAAAAAGTTTTTTGAGCCATTCATTTTACTCTCTTTGTAGAAGGCTTTGTTAATGTTTGATACTTTATTGAAAAGCTCAGGAGCCTTTGTTGCTCTGAAGATGAACAAGAAGTAGCATGAAAAAGAGCAAAGAGGTATATTTGCAGCTGTCCCTGGTGCTGACCAGATATTCAACATCTGAACCTCGTGCACCATATTCACCATTGCCAGGGCCAAACACTTTGTAACACCTAAAACCTATTTTGCCTTCCTTATAGCAACATGGAGATCAAAATATTATCCAAATATGCAGTCTAAATGAACAGGAAATTTAGTGGAAGTGTCATAAATGACAAGAGTTTGAATTCCTGCTGAACACCGGCTCTTTCATTACATGTTTCTTGAAAAATTGCTTCCACTACTTCAACTATATGCAGCCACTGACAGATTGAGATGGATTTTATTACATCCTGAGTGATTTTGATCAGCCTAAACCATCCTTAGGTGCAAAGAAAGTGTTTGCATGTCAACACAAGGAAAGCCTAGAGCTAATTAAAGTCAGTTATGAGACTGATACTCAGTGTAGCAGCTGCATTAGGCCAAAGAAATCTGTGCTGGATGTGGACCCTTCAGCGCTCAAGACCTCAAGTCCTCGTTTTGAAAAGGCCCTTTAGGAGCTCTGAGAAAGGCAGAGCAGGTCAAGAGAGAACACAAAGCAAAGGTATCAGAGAAAGAGCAGCATTTTTCCCGTCCTGGATCTCATTCAGCCGCTGAGGCAGAGGTGCAAAGTCTCCCTCAATCCACGGCGAGAACCCCACGGGTAAGAGACACACAATCCTTCCCTTTCTCAGCAGAAGTACCAAGAAAGTGGTCCTGCACTTTTCAAATGTGGGCAATAAATTGATGATGAAGAAGAAATCATCACACTACATGTTTGACTATCCAGAATTGTACAGGGTACATGAAGCCCTGGTTCAGCTATTTGATTTTCAGGGTTTATATTCCAAGAAGCAAATGTGTTTTTTAGTCCCCTGCCAGAGGCTGAACACCACTAGTGCCTCAGCAGTAGCTGGCAGGGGAATAATTAAGCAGTCTGTGCTCTGTGGAAGTTTCAAATGAGAGGGATTTTCATGTGGGATGGAGACAACGCTGCGACAAAGGTTTGCTAAATACTGTGTATGGAAAACTCCAGTCAGTCACATCCAGTTCCCCCAAATTATGTGTCCAGATTCCATTGCCACAAAAATTCCACGTTATCAATAGATGTGGTCCATGTTTTCACTGAAAATCCTCTGTTAATAAAAGGAAAAAGCTTTCTTTTACAAAGCACCTCATTTAATTAATTTGTCTGTGATGTTCACCAGACAAGTACCAGGATGCTATGACACCATTTGAGCTAAAGACACGGCTCAGAGCATTTTAAGTGTCCCTAGAACAGCACATGCATTTTTAGGATACACAGAGACAAACAGTAAAACCCAGATTTCATCACTTTAGACCATCTTGAGGGAAAAAAAAACCAAAAAACAAACACAACAAAAACAACAAAACAAACAAACAAAAAACCTATGCCTTTCTCTATTTTTTTCTTTAAAATATAAACCAACACTGCTGGGAAAGAACCAGACAATTCACACTGAACTGTAGGAGTGGGGACAGAAGTATGTAATGAGAACAGGGTTTCTGTGGAAGGGAAAGTAATAATTATTCTTGCTTTTATTTGGCACCATTTTTGGCAGGGTGAGCAGTAATCAAACATCTGCAGAAAAAGAACCACCTTGCAACAGAAAAAGGATCTGTAGATATTTTTTCTGCGTTTCCTGCTTTCATGGATCGCCCTTTATTCTGTGCCCAGACTCTGAGACGCAGAATCCTCTCCATGACAGCTCCAGAAATTGCTAAAGAACCCAACAAAATCCCCAACCCACAGAGGTTGTTGTCTCCTAATGCAAACATCAATGAGGAAAATGAGAGCTAATTTGGCTGAGCGTGGCTCCCCAGCTCTCTCACACTGCATCACGTTCCGCAGCTCCACAAACCTCTGCTTTTAAGCTTCGGTCCTTTCCCTCTAGTGATTTTTAAGACTGTAACTGCAGCAGCATTTAGCACTGACAGCATCAGCAGCAAGGATAAAAAGCAATGCTGGGCAAAGAGCAGGAGGTTTCAGCTGTACCACCCAGACTCTCAGGGTGGCGATGCTCTAAGAACAAGCGCAGCTGAGTTATCCTGCAGTCTCCTCAAGTCCCATCCTTCTCCAAAGATTCCAGGTAATCATATTAACAGCTTCAAACATTATGTAATGACATCATTCAAACACATTGCTCCCAAAGGTTTGGTATTAGATCAAGGAATTACCATTCATCAGACATTTGTGACAAATCTAATAGTAGAAAATGATTTGTTACACAACACAGCTTTATGTTGGTTTCTCCTCTAACAGCAAATGTCTTCTCTCAGCTCCAGCATCTCATCTTGCCTGGAGCTAAGATGCTGTACAGTAACCCTTGATTTAATATCTTAATTAAGAGAAGGACTTTACCTGAGGTCAAGAAGGGGTAACTTCAGCAGCCTCTCCATGTAAGCTGTACTTTTCAAAACTGCTTAAGGGTCTCAAGAAGAGAAGTCCTTTTTGAAGTAAACAGAAGTCAGTCATTGATGCTGTGTATTCTAAAAACCAACACTGGCTCATTTTTTTAAAAAACCAACATAGCAAGCCAACAAAAAAAAAAAAAACCCAACAAACAAAACCTGTCCTACAGCCCATGGGTGCTTTAATATCCAGAGCAAGAAACGTGTGCATCACTAAATAGGCTGTATGAACACTGGAAAGCCTTGTCTTGAAAGTGAAAATTGAATTAAAATTATAATCATGGAAGCTTCTAGAGTGCCAAAGAGAACATGACATGCCAAAGATGCACTAAAATGCATTTCCTGTGTCTGCACCTGCCCTGGAAAACCTTCTGTAACAAATACTCCTCCGGGGTGCAGCACAGGCAAATTTCTATCCAAAGGTACAAAATAAGAAAATCCCAGGAGTAATTAGGTAAGTCTTACACTTCCAAGAGGTAGGGAGTCTAATTGTTCAAAAATCTATTATTATCTAGACATGAAGTATACAAGTACCTTTCCCAAGAACCCTTGCTTTGGTCCTAGAGGTAAATATTTTACTGTCTCCCACCTATTTCCATAAACCATCCCCCTCTGTCTCCACACACGGATAAAACAGAGGTGCTGATACTTAGACAAAATACCTGAAGTACAAAACACAAAATACACTTGTTGGTGTCACTGGTCAGCTTTCAAAGCATCAGTGTGGCTGTTACTTTTCAAGTGATTCATTAGTGGTTATTTTGATTCCATGGACTTTGGACAAACAAGTTAGGGGGAGAAGGTGTTTATTGTTCATTTGTCCTTTGCCTGATCCTTATTCTCAGGAATCTCCTTCTAATCTATTTTACAATGTATTCCATGGCTAGTGATTACTTCTCTCAAGTTCCATATGTCCCTTTCCTGCATCACTCACATCTATAAGGTTAAGATTTGTGTATTCAAGTGAAAGAGAGGCAAGGACAGAGAGAGAACCTGTATTTGACCATATTCTTCATTAACTGCCTCAGAAGTTACCTCCTCCCTCTGTTTCTGCTCTGGTTTCACTGGAGGACAGAGGCTTTTCCTCTGTTTTGCAGCCTGCTCAGGCCTCTGCAGAAATGTCACCTCACAAAAGGGAAAAAAAGAAAAAAAAAAAGGAAAAAAAATCCAACTGAAATTCAGATTATGACACTTTCTGAAAGCTGCAAGGAAATGATGATCCTTTACCTCAAACTGTCAGATGCATCTTCCAAAATCCCTCCTTGCTATGTAATGTATTACCATAGCAACTCGTCTCTGCACTGATCTACTGCTCCCCATGGGCAGGCTGTACTTTGTCAACGCTCCTGCTCCTCTGATGCTGCAAGGAACACTGAGCAGTTAAATAGCAAATCATTAAAGCAATGTTTCCCCAGTGACCACACGGAATCACACGAGGAATGGCTACCAAAACCATGGCGAGAACAGAGCGAGAGGGGCGCGCTCAGTTCTTGGTGCAGGAGGAAAATAATAAACAAAGCAAGAAAGAGACATCTAATGCTTGATTTCCTCAAGGAAAGAAGAGCACAGCACTGCTGTTTAAAGTCTGGCTTTATAAATCCTGCCCCTGATGCACTTCCCTCGCCAGTCCTCTGCTCCCAGTTTTGCTCTGGGTAATACAAATCTTGATTAATATTTATCTGCCCAATGACAGCTGCCACCAAAACGGCCCAACAACTGTATCCTGACTCCAAGCAGCTGGATACGTATTTTTCTAGGCATGAAAAGAAGATCAAAAACCTAATTTCTCCCTCTCCTTATTATATTTTTAAATCTTCCATCTTCTTCTCTGTGCACATAAAACTTGACATCAGCTGATTTCAGCATCCTGCCTCACCAAACACTAATTAATTCTCCCTGAGGAGAAAAGCCCTATTTCTCCTGCAGTACAATACATGCTCCTCATATCCTCTGCACAAGCAGTCAGTGGCAAAGGTGGGGGAAAAATTCCCATTTTCCTAATGTAACTCCCACTGTTTCCCTCGTAACGTAATAATTGGAGTTACACAACCTGGAAAATTAAGGTTACTAAGGGGAATTTAGGTACCTCTTGTCTATACAATACAGACATGCCTGAAACTTTTTGTCTCGTGTTTTCTGCATTGGAGAATCCAAGGCTCATTCTCAAAAAGGATTTATTTTTAATAACCAGGAAATGTTGCCCTCTGCTTAGGAGTACACACAGCTTTAGTCATTTATACAGTTTGGAAAATACAAAATTGATCTGGAGTGGGTAATTCCATATGCACCAAAATAACAAAGAGGGATCTTGGCAGGCAGGACAAATGGGCCAACAGGAACTTCTTTAACTCTGGGGGTGACCAAACACTGGGACAGGTTGCTCAGGGAGGTGGTAGAACCTCCATCCTTGGATATATTCAAATGACCCCTGGACACAGTCCTGGGAAACTGGCTGTGGGTGGCCCTGCCTGGTCAGGGGTGTTGGACAAACGGACCTCAAGAAGCCGCTTCCAACCTCAACAACTCTGCAATAACCAGGGTACACAGGCCTTTCAGAATTCCATTTATTGCCTCTTAAGGAATCCCCATCCCTCTGTTAAGGTCTCAGTCCTGAGGTCTCTCAAGGTCAAGGTGCTCAGCTCTGTCAAGGTCCGAGTCCTGAGGTTCTTTGCTAATTTGGTTGCTGAGGTAGCAGCAGTCTGTGTTCTTCCCTTTGTATCAGCCTCCATGGGTACTTAAATAACACTCATCTATCTAAATTTATAAATGCCCTTTTTCAAAAATCCCGTCAGGTTTGGGTTCTTTTCCTTTTGCCCTTTCACCTTGTACTAAGCACAGAATGTCATGATGTTCAGTCACTTTTTCTAGAAAATATCCACTAGGCAATTAATATTGAACTGCTTGAAATGCTGAGCCCTGTGTGAGTGACATTTTGTTGTTTTACCCGTTCCCATGTTGTGGAAAGGCAGCTCATGTGTATAGTGCAGGAGCCAAGGGACCTACAAACCCATTTGCTTTGATATCTGGAAAGACAAAGCTGTCTTAAAATATTATGAGCTTCAATTAAAAGCCAGCTGAGGGCAGCAGGCTAAAGCACAGCTGGGAGAGGAGCAGAGCTGAGGGGAAACAGGGGCGGAGTGTTGGAATTCAAACCAACTCCTGTAACTAATAAACATAGACAAAGGTATATCCCCTTCAGAGCAGTTCATTAAGTTCAGCCAGTTACTGCTACCTGTCCTCTTATGCAGAAGTCAGAAACTCCCTGTTTGTTTACGAGCTGTTTTTATGTTAAAGAATTTAACAACCCCTGATAGAGAACATTCCCTCCCAGAAAGGTCAGTTTGTAAACAACATACATTAAATAAGGTATAGGCACATATCCAGCACAAATATGCTCCAGAGACAACTTAGGCAGTAACTCTGACTTCCAACTCAGAAGCTTTTCCAATTAAAGGTTCCTTTTCAGCTCTGTTTTAACCTATTGCATGACCTGCACCTCCCCAACCACATTCTCTTCCCTTATTTTGCCAGCCCTAAAAAAGGGTTTTGTTCTGATGTGTTTCTGTGTTGTTCTTTGGCTGCTTTATGGATCACAGAGGCTTGCATAGATGACCCAAAATATTTTATAGCCATTACCAAGGAACAATCAGGATGTTTGAGAAAGCGGAGAATTATTTTCCATGCATGTTTTCCAGACAAGTCCAGCTGCAGGGTACATATGCACTGATGGTTTTAAAAAAAAATTAAATAGTTCAGGAAGAAAAAAGGAAGGCCTAGAATCTCAGAGAAGAATGACATCATCCAGGGAATGACACAACTACAGCTCCTCCTGAATACAAAGCCATGGTAATGTGCATCAAGGGAGTCAAGGAAAAACAACAGAAGTTTCTTCTGTTTCAACTGCACACTTGTACCTAATGATACATGAAAACACCTTATCCTTATGTACCACCCCAGGCAATTATCTGCTGTAATCCACTGGGGACAGAATCCATTTCCTACATTTGCAGAGGTCATCACTGTGATTCCAGCCCTGACTTAGTGGAAAATATACTACTGCATCAGGGTGGATAAATGGTAGTGAGACACTGATCTACAAGGGCAACTTTGAGAAAGTTAAAATCCCTCTGCCCTAGCTCTAACTGCAAGACCTTTCCTCCTTCTAATAATTTACAGTATCATCACTGTCATGTTCCTTTTTTATTGATTTCTATTTTAAGTCTCATGGAAGATGAACACCATGTGGACAAGAAGGATCCTGTCCAGAGAACACATTTTGTGGTGAGCTGTACTTTGCTCCAAAACATACATGTCACTGCTTGGAGGGGGAAATACTTGGTGAGGAAAAGGGCAAATGTGAAAGTGGGACTGGCCTTTGGTCAGAGCAAAAACTTTCTTGGAAAAAAAAAAAAAAATCACCAAAATGCTTTTGGCAAAAAAGCAAGAGAAATACAGGCACAATAAATTATGACTTGTAACTATATTACCGTGAGGCAAAAAGACAGGAGGGTAAAACACTTAATGAAGTGACTTACTTTAAAATTTCTGAAGATTTCTTTCCCCCCCCCACCTCTTTTTAACAGCAGAGGGCCAAGAAGAAGGCACAGCAGCTTACACAGCCCTGCTCTGATCACCAGGCTACTCAAAACTCAGCATCCTCAATCAGCCATGGCAAAGTCAGTGTATCCCACCCAGTTCATAGTAGTTGGTTTTAAAAAATAATTTATAATGACTTTAAAGGGTAGAAAAGCCATTCCTAAACATCCTGCTGCCCAGCAAATCCTGTACCCCTGTCTAAGGGCAGAAGGTGCAGCTCCAGGTTCATATCCTGAGATGACACAGGTAGAGTCAGTAATTATAACCAGGCCTTCCCACACAGCTGCTCCTCACACAGGTATCTCCCCTCCTCTGTGTACTGGACTGTAGGATTAGAGGATGTGTCACCTCATCAGACTGTGGATAACAACAAATCCCTCTGCCTGCAAAGATGGAAGATCAGCACATCCAAGGCTTGTTTTAAAGGTGCTACAACTGCCTGAAACCGGCTGTGAGTCTGAACTATTCCCTTCCTTTCTCCAGTTTTCTGAATGGTCTTCTCACACTGAACTACATAATCAGCCACCCTCATGGCTAATTATCCTCCACTGCTAAAAGAAACACAGATAATTTATTTTCACTGAAAAATACCTACTTTCAGAAGGCAGGGAGGTGACATTAATGCCCTCTTCACTGTGTTTACTCATGCTCACTAACTCACAAAATAATGCCAACTGATGGAATGCAGTGACAGAACATGCTCCTCCCACTTAGTACTGGGGGGAAAAGATGCTTATTCTCAACACAGGAGATCCAAATTCAAATCTGTAAGTGATTCCTTGTTTTAATGATTCTTTCTATTTTATCTTTCCTTGTCAGTGCAGCAGAAGGAACAGTGTTTGTGACAGTGATTCATTCTCCTCTTTCAGATCTGCTATCTTGTGAGTGGATTAAATATTTACATTTTAAGAGCTGTGTAAACACCACTGATGTCCAAGAACACCTAAATTCTCCATACATAGGATGACTAAAAGTTTTATTTCACTGCTCAATTTGAAACTGTTAAATCCAGTCATCTTTATATATTTCAGTTCATTGCTCTGTTTGAGAAAAATACCAGCTCCTTTTCTCCATTTAACACTCAACCATCCTGTGCTATAAAATCAAAATATTCCACTCTATGCAAGAGCATTCAGTGTACAGCAGGATGAACAACTGACAGATTAGAAATCAGAAGAATAAATAGGTTTTCTTGTCAACCTCAGGCAACTACCTTGTAACTTCAAGGGACCCATATGAACCAGGGATCACACCTTCATAACAGACATAAGTACAGTTTTCCTCTAATATCCCCCAAAAAGCTTATTTTTGGAGGTGTAGCTGCATCTTAAAGCTGTTTCTGTTTCCTCCTGTCCCACGTAGATTCTGGTACCATGTAACTAAGGCAGAGGAACAACCAGGGCTCTGCTGTGGCATCTGCAGCACTCTGGAAGGGTCTGAAAGCCAGGGGTAGTGAAGTACAGCTTAGGGCAACCCCAAAACTCTTCTCAGCTTTAACCAAGGATGGAAGCAGGGTCCAGACAAGGCAGGAAAGTACATGACAGTAATTGGGAACCATCTCTTGTCTCTGTATCAGGTTCTTGGCTGGGCACAGCTGGAATCAGAAACTTTAGAAAGCAAACCAAGTCCTAGCTGTATTTCTGTCACCAAGGAGCACCAGCCTGGGACAGGAGAATGAAGCCAGGTTGTGTCCCATGTGTCCATCAGCAGTGCTACCTGTCCAGTTCAGACCTAACATGATTCTGCATTTGTGTGAATACAGAGCAGAAAGACCCTTCTCAGCCTCAGAGTAGGGCTACAATTTCATCAGAACAGAGGAATAAACAGGGTTAATTTGTTTTGTTTTCAAGAAGGAAACAGTGATGCCAGATATGCCCAGGGACCTGCTCTTTCAAATATGCTTATGATTAGGAAAAGTGACAATCCAGAAATTAATGACAACACAGCGTGTCATAAGAGACAGCTGAGATTCTGAAACAGCTAATACAGATCCCATCAATTCCTCACTCCACAGCACTGTCATCTTCACTACAGACAACAAAGCAGCTAAACTTGAGCTCTGAAAACTGCCGTGGAACACAAAGCCTAAAGATGCAAAGGAAGAAATCTACAATGCAAAATAACTTCAAGGAAGATTTTCCTAAGCTATTGTACAAGACTGGTCCTAGTGTGCTGTTTTCAGTACAATAAATAGGTAAATGCATAAGGAGAAAAAGACACCTTTTTTCTCTCCATTAGGGGAACAAAGCAGGGGAAAAAAGCATTTTGAGCCATCTTGGACCTCGTATTCTGGATTTTTCTAAAAGCAGGTAAGGTTTTCAGAAAGGGGGAAAAAAAGTAAAAGAAGAAACCCTGCTAGATTACAGCATATTTTTCCTTCAGTGCTGCTACCTACAGATACTGCCCAGGCACAGTATATAAACACCACCTATAAACACTGCAAAGGATTCAGGCCCTCTTGCTGTCTCTGTTGAGGGAACAGCCTGAGTCATGTAGGACAGCCTCTGGCTAAACACTGCCTGCAGTCAAGGATGTCCTCCCCCAGCCTATTAAATGGCCTTTATAGCAGCTTTAAGGGCTACTAGGGAAGAGAAAATCCCTCCCAAAGGTACAATGCACTGCAAAATCACTCTATGATTCTTACTTATAAGATGACAGCCGTAGCTCTCAGTGTAATTGATGTTTTCTTTAAAACCTGCTTGAAGAAACAACCAGGTTCTGTGGCCAGAGAGCACTGGAGCAAAGCTTCCCCAGCATTTGATGGATTTGGGTCTCAATCTAGCAGGAAAAATTCTGTGATCTGTGCTAGGCAGAAGGTCAACAAGGTGATCACATATAATGGTCCTTTCTGCCTTTAAGAGCTTATGAACAGCAATCCTTTACAATCATCTTAAATATCCCTGTATTACTGTGATTAATAAGAGCAGAGTTTGGGTCAAAATATTCATATTCACTGATTTATAAAATATTGAAGTCAGTTACAGTCCCTGTAGGCAGGAATTTCAAATGCCAGAGGTTTGAGTGAACATTACACATCACTGAGTTCAGGTTTGTTACCAGCTTTGATTTATATGCAGTAGGTTATATTCTGCAGCGCTGTAAAGTTATTAAGTTGGTAGAAATAGCATTGCTGAGCCTCCTCCTCCCAGGAATGCATTTACAGTTAGATTTAATAGCAAGTATAAGGCTTCTTTTGTGTGCATACAGCACATTTTAGAGATTTTTTACTCCTGTCTCGCTACTAACAGGTGACCCACACACATTGTACCACAGAAGAAATCAGTGAGCAGTGATAGAACCACCCATTCCTGGTGGCTGCAGACCAAGGTTTTAACTCTCAACCCCAAGCCCTTCTTGTTCCACCAGGCCAGTGTTCTTGAGCCTCAATAAAACAGTGGGATGCTTTCAAAAGCCAGATGTGCCAGTGAGGTTCCTCCACTTCAGCTCTCATGTCTTGGGCAAATATTTTCTGAAAAGATCAGAAGGAGGGGGGAAAAAGAAGTCTACTTGACATGATTTTCCCAAGGGAATACACTTTCCTGTGGGCAGAGATGCAGCAGTGCCACTTGAGCCAAGATGCCAGGACTCAGCATCCATGCAGTGTCACAACCATGGGATCGAACACTACCATAAATTGATGCTGTCAAGTAGGATTTGGGCAATATTTGAGGCATCACATCTCCTGCTCCATCCCTAGGAGGGGACCAGCGTTCCAAGGCAGCAGAAATACCCACTGAACTGTTTCATTTCAGTGAGTTTAATTTCAGTGAGTTTGCTGTCTCCTAAGTGCAATATCGAATTAATATCTAACCTTCTTGCTGTCTGGGGTCGTGTAGCAGCATTTACACACTGACTGCATGATTAACCATATTAACTGCTCAGATTGGTGAGAATAAGAGGTCTGTTATGACTAAGTGGGAAACTGGCTTAATTTTAAGCTAAAAGATTAACAATTAGTAGAATCATCAAAAATATCATACAAATATATACACTATTGCATTAGTGTTTACTGAAGCTGAAAACATAATTAGCAG